>CAWTZB010000188.1:0-110466 GCA_963919705.1 Alexandromys oeconomus | reverse complement strand
TTTCTATTGTTTCTATTTTGATTTTCAGATCCTGAATAGCTTTATTCATTTCTTTCCACTGTTTGTATTTTTCATTTTTAAAATGGGATTTATTTATTTATTTATTTCTGTTGTTTGTGTTTTCCTGCATTGTTTAAGATGTTTATTCTTTTATGTTGTAAAAGTAAATATAAAGGGCCTGGCCTATTACCTGGGTACACTGTCCATTTAAAAGACAAACCCTGTCCACTCCATCTCCTCCTTCCTGCCTCCAAAGAAAAGGAATCTCAGCCCTCCTCCAGCCTTCTCTCTCTCTCTCTCTCTCTCTCTCTCTCTCTCTCTCTCTCTCTCTCTCTCTCTCTCTCTTGTTTCTCTTAGTCTGTCTTCTGGAGAGGCAACTTCTGTGTTTCTCCCTTTCCTCTTCCCCTCTCCTTCCATAACCCACTATAAACTCTATACCCAAGCTCTCATCTGTCTTTCTGTCACCTGCCATGGTCTCCTTCCTACTAGGGGGTCCTGAGACCAGGTCACCTACTGCCACTCCTTGTGGGACTGTCCCTTGGGTCACCTGTGTTATGAATGATAGCAGTTTTTTCTTTAGTGATCTCTATCATTTTCATACATGCTGTTTTAAGGTCTTATTTGTGCTTCAGCTATTTTAAGATTTTCAAGGCCTGCTGTGGTAGCTGGACTCTAGTGGAGACATTTTCCTAGAGATTATTGTGTTTTTATACTGGCATCTAGACATCAGAGATCAGTAAGAATATAATTGTAGAAATGATGCTGGTTGTATCTTCTGGGGTGAGTGTTTCCCCTGGTTTCCATTCTCCCTTTTAAATGGTAGCTTGTGTCTTGCTTGGTGGGAAATTTGACCATTTGATAGTCTCTGGGGGTTCCAGGAGTTTCTGAATAATAGTAACTGACATTAAGTAATGGGAGAAGTTGAAGAGGAAATCAGAGTGTTCCAACAGGGCTCCGCTTATCTAGGCTCCTTGGAATTAGAGCAGAGAGTGGAGAGGCCATGTTAGAAGGTCTCCTATAGAGCACAAGGCTGAGACTCAGAGGATTGGACCCAGAGGAATGGAAGAAAGCGGTGACATTCTGTTGTTGCTGCCCCTGCTTCCTTGGCGGGAGTGGTCTGTGGGTTAGCAGGGGGTGCCTGCTGGAGTTGGGGGCTGGAGATAAAGCAATAAGTGGGAGGGAATGAGGTTGGTTGGTTAGGAGGGGAAGGTCTTTAGGATTCACTAGAAATGGACTTGGGGGAGGGCTGCCATGATGTGTTCCCAACAGAGCTGGGAATGAGACTGGGGATTGAGAGAAAGGTGAGGATCTGTAGTTAGTTTACCTGTTTCCCTGGTCTTCAGCTGGTGTGTTCACAAGGAATCCCTATTGTTTTTGGAGACTGGGATACTCGGAGCAATGGGGGCAGGGAAGGTTGAAGGAACTTGTGATTCTATTGGGATGGGGTCAGAGAGGCGGGAGAGCCCAGCAGGTGGTCTACAGAGCTGGGAATGAGACTGACAGATGGAAGAGCAGGACAGGTGAATAGCTGTAGTCAGCCAACCTGTTTCCTGGCAGGCCTAGCCTGTGGATTGTAGCAGGTGCACCTCACAGAGTTGGGGGCTGGAAGTGTTTGTTAGAAAGAAAAGGTCTGTGGGAGACACAAGGGATGGGTGCATTGGGGAAGGGAAGGCTTCAGCAGTTTTTCTGCAGCAGAGCTAGAGGGATAAGACTGGGGATTGGATCAGGGAAGAACAGAGGGAGTCCACCTGCTTCCCTGGAAGGCTTGGTCTGTTGGTTTTTTATATTTCCTAGAAGTTAGACTCCTGTGGATATGCAAATCATCTGTATTCTCCTGCATCCCCCTGTTTAAGTCTGGGTAATTAACAAGAATAAAAGTATTCAATTAGTCTGGGCCATAAAGAATAAAATTATATCATTTTCAGGAAAAATGGATGCTAAGTAAAATAAGCTATTCCCATAAAAACAACATTAGAGTCCTTTTTTCTGTCTTATTTGGAATCTGAGTCAACAAAAGCGAAGGAAATTAAAAGGGGGACCATTGGGTAGGAAGGGCAGATTGGAAGAAATTGTAAAAAGTAATGGGGGACCAAAGCACTTCTGTGCAGGTATGTTATGCCCAAAGGTAAAAAGTCCCCGCAAAAGCAAAAAAGGAGACCAACTCCTCGTATGCTAAAAAAAAAAATCCTTTATTTTAAACCAAGTTTGCAAACTCGGGTCTCTTGCATGCCCAATATATTGGAATAATTGAAGAGTCCTGAGTTCAATTAGAATTGAGTTTTTATAGTAGTAAAGTTGGGGGTGAGGGGTTTCTTGAGGTTCAGGACCCCTGACTTGGCTGACATTCGACAGGGGTGTCCTGCAGGTGAATGTGCACTGGCAGGTGATCCTATCTACAGTGGTTGGAATGTTAGGTGCATTTCCTTAAAATGGTCTGTTTTGGGGCAGTGGTCGGGTAATCTCAGCTTGTGGTTTCTCCTGCAACAAGGTATTGCCTCAGGGTAAACCACTGAGACCCAGGCCTCTTACTAAATTTATGGATGGCTGATTTCTTCTCTCTGGCAGGTAGAATGTTTGGAAGTAAAGAACTTAGCTTATCATGGCTGGCCCCCATGGTATGGAAGTGCTAATATGAATTAACTTTGAGAATATTAATATGTGCAAATAAAAATGAAAAAGAGGGGTTGGAGAGATGGTTCAGAATAAAAGCACCTGTCTGCTGTTCCAGAGGACCCAGGTTTGGATCCCAGAACATAAATGTTGAGTCCTAACCATCCATACCTTCATTTCCCAGGGTTCCAACACTGGGACTTCCTGGCCTCTGAAGGCACTGTGGGCAGACATACACATGAAAAGTTTCTGCACCCCGACCAAACCTTTCCACTGACGCAATAATCCAAATCAGACCAAATCAATCTTAATTAGAAAAGGACCAGGCTTAACTGGATACCAATGCTCCCGGGTAGCCCTCTAACCACGCAGTGAGGAGACAGGGCAGGAAGAAACCACATGTTTGGTCTCTATGGGTACAATTTAAATACCCGGTGGGAGTGGTCTTGATCATCTCTGGGGCAGAGTCATCATTTGGTGGGATTTTCAGAGGTGGAGTCTGGACTGAGGCAACTTCCAGGGGAGGGGCCTTGGGATGAAACTTCCACCCAAACATTCCAGACTCTGGATATATGGATGCCAGTGTCTGGGGTGACACTTCCAACCAAACACTACATACAGGCAAAACACCCAAACACGTGAAAATAATGACTCTCTAAGACAATGAAAAATATACTTGTGACATGCATATGTAATTTTGAGTTTAAACAATTCAACGTGAAAATGGTCCTAAAATTATAATTTTTATTTGTACAATATATCTTACAATACAGGATACAGACCATTGTCCCACAGCAAATAGAAGTTGGAAATAGTCTGAGCTCACACTGATTGGGAGGCGGTGGTGCTTGGCTTTATTCCCAGCACTTGAGAGGCAGAGACAGGCAGATCTCAGTGAGTTTGAGACCAGCCTAGTCTACAAAGCAGTTTCCAGGAGAGCCAGGACTGTTACACAGAGAAACCCCATTTTGAAAAACAAAAACAAAAAAAGAGCCCACACTGATCTTGCAGAGGACCGAAGTTCTGTTCCTATAATCCATGTCAGTTAGCTCACAGCAGCCTCTAACTTGAGTACCCTTGGGGAATCTAATGCTCTCTTCTCTCTCTCTTTTTTTAAATTTGTTTTTGTTGTTGTTGTTGTTGTTGTTTGAGACAGATTTTTCTGTGTAACAGCTCTGGCTGTCCTGGAACTCACTTTTTAGACCAGGCTAGGCTCAAACTCACAGAGATCCACCTGTCTATGCCACCTGAGTGCTGGGATTAAATGTGGGTGACATCACTGACAGACCTGATCATCTCTTCTAGATTCTATGAACACCCAGACACATGCACATAATTAAAAATAAAAATAACTCCTTGAAAAAGAATAAGTAATCACTATTACAATTGTCAAGACCTCTGTGGCATGATTATGTTATGAAAATTCATGAATTGCCAAGTGGTGGTAACGCACACCTTTAATCCCAGCACTCAGGAGGCAGAGGTAGGAGGATCTCTGTGAGTTTGAGACCAGCCTGGTCTACAAAGCAAGTTCTAGAACAGCCAGAGTTGTTACACAGAGAAACACTGTCTTGAGGGGAAAAAAGGAAAAAGAAAAGACAATCTTTGAATAAATTGAATGTAATGAAGGCTGTCCAACAACCCAAAGGTCAGCATTCTATTGAATGGGTACATACTGAAGCTGTTCTCTAAAATCAGAAGCGAAACAAAGATGAAACAAAAGACTTTTAGAACTGATAAATTTATCAAAATAACAGAATATAAAGTGTACACTCAAAAACCCATAGTTTTACTATACACCAATAATCAATTCACTGAGAAAAAAAGATAGAAGAGTAAATCTTAAACAATTTTCAAAATAATAAAGTACATAGTAATAAACTTAATCAAGTGGGAGAGAGAGACTTCCATGATGAAAGCCATAAAGCACTGAAAGATAAAAGTGGGGAAGAATATGCTGGGTGTAGTAGCACACGCCTTTAATCCAGCATTGGAGAGGCAGAGAAGGGCCATTTTCTGGGAATCTGAGGACAGGAAAGATTGGTGTACAGAGCCAATTCCAGGACAGCCAGGAATTATGTAGTGAGACCCTGTGTCAAACAAACAAACAAACAACTGAAGAACAAATAAAAAGTTGATAAATGATCAACATGGATCAGCAAAAATGGGGATATTGTTAAAATAGTCATATTCCTGAAAGTGATCTGAAATTCAAGGCCAGCCTCAGTTACATAGTGAGTTTAAGGTCAAACTAGCTTCACTGAGACTCACTCTGATAAATTAGTTAATTAATTAATAATTAAAATAATGTATGCATATATGGTGTGACTATAGAGGTAAAAGTGTTAATGGGAACAATAGAGATTTACAAAAAGGGAAAAGTGAAAAAAAAAAGGATGCTTAGGAGCATATGAGAAGAATATGCCCGATTTTTAATATAAACTTGTACAAAAACTGAAGAAAGAGTAAATTTGTCAGAATTCTAGAGGTCTAAATTATTAAGTAGGCAACAAAGGTTTTAATCTTCATGAGTTTGGATTAGGCAGTGGCTTCTTATTTATGATATGAAAATAACAGTAAAAATGGTGAATGAATTATGTTTCGTTAAAGTCAAAGATGGTGGTGCTTCAGAAGGTACTCTCAAGGAAGCGATAATAGAAACAGCTAACAGAAGAACATATTTACAAATCATGTGTTATGGTTCAAGATATGAAAGGCTCCCAAAGACCTGTAAACAGAATATCATTATTACACTACTGTTTTTGTAATTATAATAGCATGATAACCAATGTTAAGATATTTTTCAAACTGTATCAAAATATTTTTCTTATGGTTTGTTTTGATCAAACTGAGACTCAAGTATGTTCCACTAGCATACAGGAATACACACCCCTGGGTTTCCCTCTGTTGAATAACGCCAGCAGTTGAATGGTGGCCCCTAGTTTATTGTACAGGCCAAGTCTCCAGGGGAGATTTTGCAAATATTGAATTAAAAGTGGCAGCAGATGGAAATGAAGCCGAGGGAAGGAAAAAAAATCCATACGGATTTCCTGGTAGTCATTACTCCCTCAAGATATTCTTGCTAATGTAATTGCTCTGAGGGTTCCTGGACCTTTCATTGTTAGTCAAGAGGTAAACTGAAAGACTTTGCTGTTAAGGTTCACTGGAAATAGCTTGTTGCATGCTCATCCACATAAGCAGATTTGAAACTAAAAACTATTCTGTTGCCACTAAAAATTATAGATTGAAAGCCATTCTTTTCACCGTCACACTGAATTTGCTATTTGTTTGCTTGGCAATGTTTCTGTAGGCTAAACTGTAAGAATAAATTAAGGAACCCTACCTACACACAAATGGACTTGGTAAAAACATTTGTAGCACTAAAATTTGTCTTTTAAATTTCTTGACACCATGCTTCCGATTGATGCAACATGCAAACTGCCTCTTCCTAAACTCAGTGTTTGAGATCTATTTTTTTTTTAAAGGTTTTTAGAGACAAGCAGCAGCCGGGTTTTTTTTCTCCCCCCCAAATTTATTTATGTTTTTGTTCTTTTTTTGTTTGTTTTGAGACAAGGTTTCGCTATAGATTTGGAGCCCTGTCTTGAACCACCTCTATAAACCAGGCTGTGGCCTCGACTCACAGAAATCTGCCTACCTCTGCCTCCCGAGTGCTGGGACTAAAGGTGTGCCACCACCGCCCGGCTCCCAAAACTTAAACATTCTACCCAGGGAAACCCAGTATATAGCATGTGTGTGTGTGTGTGTGTGTGTGTGTGTGTGTGTGTTTTGTGTTTATGGCCCGGGCTGCATGTGGAGATCAGAGAACACTTGAGGAAGTCTGTTCTCCCCAACACGTACGTCCCAGTGATGGCCCTTACCATATTGAGCCATCTCTCAGGCCTGGAATTCTTATTTAACTTGCTGAAGGTGCCAAAAGCAGAATCACTTGGGTTGCAGATTTTACCTTGAAACTTTTCTGCCCACACCAAAGGAAAAGGTAGAAATGATATGAAATACTTTTTAAAATTTAAAAGACGTGGGGCAGTGGTGGCGCATGCCTTTAATCCCAGGCAGGGGCAGGCGGATCTCTGTGAGTTCAAGGCCAGCCTGGTCTACAAGAGCTAGTACCAGGACAGGCTCCAAAGTTACAGAGAAACCCTGTCTCGAAAAAAACAAAAAAATAAATAAATAAAAATAACAATAGTAAATAAATAAATAAAAGACATGATTTAGATAATGATTATGTAAACCGTATTTTGGCAAGTGTTTTTCTTGCAAAATTTGAAGAAGCCAGGGGTAGTGGCACTCGGGAGGCAGAGGAAGGTGGATCACTGAATTCAAAGCCAGCCTGGCCTACAGAGGGGGTTCCACGACAGCCAGGGCTAAACAGAGAAACCCTAGCTCAAAAAAAAAAAAAAAAAAAAAAAAAAAAAAGAGAGAGAGAGAGAAAGAAAGAAAGAAAAATTAAAAAAGAACTTTTTATAACTATAGGACTTTATAAGGTAGGGAGTGACAAGGAAAAACAAAATTGTGTTTAAAACAAAGTGGTGGGCAGTGCCATCAGTCAATGACTTAAAAAGTCGATTTAATTTCTCTTTCTCTTAAAACGCGAAAGCTATGTCAAGTCCAGTGTTTTAAAAACGGGTGCCTTTAATGTTTATTCGCAGGGAGATCTCGGAATGCCTTGTTTGTGTGTGCTTAGATACAATATAGAGCCGTAGTTTGGGGGGAGGGGTCAGTGTTCCCGCGGCCCGTTCCCGCAGCCCCTTTCCGCTTTCCCAAGGCGGGCATCCCGTCTAGCGGCCGAGCCTTCGAGGCTGCTCCTGGCGGCTCACATGCTAGCACCCACCATTGGCCCGGCGGCCGTCTGCAAGGTGCCCGGATGGACACCTTACCCATCAGGCAGTGCGTGCTATTCTAATTCGCTCGTCTCCTCAGCGCAGCTCATTTGGCGCTGGAACTCCTTGGGGCGGTAACCGCCGCAGCCGCCGCTGCAGCCCTGTGAGAGGAGGTCACCCCGTGTTTTCGCGCTCCTCCCTTTCGCTCTTCCTCCCCGCCTCCTGTCTCCCTCGGCCCCCCTTCGTCTCTTACTCCTCCTGCTCCACCTCCTCCGCCTCTTCCTCCTGCTGCTCCTGCTCCTCCTCCTTCTCTGAGCTCCGGACGTCCTGCTGCTTCGAGGGTAAGCCTCCCCGCACCTCCCTGCCTCCGAGGCGAGGACTGCGGCCGCAGCGCGCTCCGGGGCTGGGGTTCCCGTGGCTGTGGGAGAGTAGGGACCCCGTGGCGCGATGGCACGTGGCCCACCATCTTGTTTCGGACCCCGGGGACGGGGGGTGCTTTCGGAAAGGTCGCCTTGGTGACGCGGGGCTGGCGCTGGCCGAGGTGACCGTGAGCGACCCCCTCCGAGGTGAGGCCTCTCAACTGTGCGGGGGGGGGGCTCGCGGGCCGGGCCGCGTGGGCCGAGGTCTACGGAGGCCGGGGTGGGGGTGGGGGGCTCCGTGCCTTCCTTTCCCGCTTTGCTTTCTCGAGAGCCCCTCCGTCTGTTTTTGTTTGTTTGTTTGTTTTTGGGGGGGGTGTACATCGAAGTCTCTTTGGTCGTTGGAGAGCGACGAGATCCACCCAGCCGCTGGTCCCGGCCGCCTTGGGAAAGGCTGGTAGGCCCATCCGAACTTCCAGCCTGGGCTCCTAGAGGCCCTTCGCTTCTGCCCAACCCCTTTTCCTGGACAGCCAGGAGTTTTTCCCGTGCCGATCCCCCTTACTCTTCCCAAAGGGACTGCCCTCCTCGGCCACAGAAATCTTGCGCTATTTAGTTATTGTCTAGACTCTGGAGGATAAAAGCCCCGAGGGGAGAGACATGGTCTTAGGTGTGATTTTCCCGTCAGTGAGCTGTGCGGGTTTTTTTTTTTTTTTTTTTTTTTTTTTTTTTTTGCGATGGATGGGGCGAGCATCTCAATTCGGAGGAGGAAAACCTGCCGCCAACATGGGAGTCCCCTCAATGCACCTCAAGTTTGAATTGTTCTCAGGAAGAAGTCTCAGTGACAAGGGAACCAGTTTCTTCCAAATGCCGGAGATTTTATACAAGGACCTCTCTTTTGTTTGGAGGATTTGCTCATTTTTATTTTAAATCTGTGAGCTGGAGTTTTTTGCTTTTGTTGGTTGGGGTAGGATTATGAGTTTTAGTGCCTGTTAGTGGCACCTGTTATTCTTAAAAAAACGATTCCCGTGGTGGGTTGGCGGAGCCCGCCATGAGAGAGCGGCTACAGGAGGGCACGAGCCGTGCCCAGGGTGGCGGCAGGTAACAGACATGTAAACACAGGAAATAGCCATAAGTATTTATTAAGGAAGAGGGAGAAAGAAAGACAGAGAAAAGAGATAAAAGGAGAGAGGAGAGATAAAAGAAGAGAGAGACAGAGAAAACGCGTGCGCACGCCAAGGAAGCAGAAAGAGAGGAAAGGGGGTCCCAAGATGGCGATGGGCGGGTCAGAGGTTATGGGAGTGGGCGTGGCTAGGGCAGGGACCAAAAGAATAACAGCACCTGTATTCGATACCTAAAAACATTTTTATTTTTAAACTACACAGTTCTCCGAAGGGTTTGTGAGGTGTCTTGCTTTGAGAGTTACAATATAAATTCAAGCCATCTTATGTTTTAAAAAAAAGTCTATGAAGGTGCTGGTTTATTTATGAAATTCAGTTAGATCCCTGTCATTTGCTTTAATGTCTGCCAAAGCAATTGTCATAGCATTTGAATGTTTTATTGCTGTGGCTCCTTTACAGGGCAGTGATGTGTTAAAGAACTGTTGCAAAGATGAAGAAATAGCCTCAGTCCTTAAATAGAACCAGTTGTGTTTTTTTCTTTTAAATTGCATTTATTTGTTTATATTTCTCTTTTTTGGTGTATGTATGTATGTAGTATGCACACTGCAGTTTGGAGATCAGATGACTGCTTGGTAATACGAAGTTCTCTCCTACTGAGTAGGTACCCACAATGACTCTCTGATTTTGTTTTGGTTGTAAGCTCCCTTACCTGCTGAGCCCATCTCACGGAAACCCCCGTTTAATTTTTTTTGTTTGTTTGTTTGTTTGGTTGGTTTTTGAGAGGGTTCCATGTAGCCCAGGCTGCCCTTGAACTTGAAAAGTAACCGAGGCTATCCATAAACTCTTGATTCTGTTGGCTCAACCTCCCCAATACAGTGATTACAGGTAAGAGCCAATGTGCCTGTCCCCTTAGAGTCAGTTCTTGAACAAATGTCTTCTGACTTTCACCTAAGATTCAGTTCATTGAATAATGCCTCACTTTTTATGGGCATCTCAAGGTGCCTGAGAAAGATAGGGAAAGAGGGTTTTATGTATACAGTGTTCTGCTTGTAGGCAAAAAGAAGACACCAGATCATGTTATAGATGGTTGTGAACCACCATGAGGTTGCTGGGAATTGATCAGGATCTCTGGAAGAGCAGCTAGTGCTCTTAACCTCTGAGCCATCTTGCCAGCCTGGGTCACCTAAAATTTTTAAGAAGTATTATTCAATTTTTCCTCTCTACATTTTTTCTTTCTTTCTTTTTTTTTTTTTTTTGTTTTGTTTTGTTTTGTTTTTCAAGATAGGGTTTCTCTGTGTAACAGCCCTGGCTGTCCTGGAACTTACTCTGTAGATCAGGCTGGCTCAAAGTCACAGAGATCCATTTGCCTCTGCCTCCTATGTCCTGGGATTAAAGGTGTGAGCAATCATTCCCAGCCCCTCCATACATTATTTAATGTTTTATTTTTTAGATGCATTGGTGTTTTGCCATGGGTATCAGGTCCCCTGGACCTGGAGTTACAAACAATTTTGAACTGCCATGTGGGTGCTAGGAATTGAACCCAGGTCTTCTGGAAGAACAGTAACAGTCAGTGCTCTTAACCCCGAGACTTTATATTTTTGTATTTTAGCGTTTGAATAATATTACATCCAAGTATGCTGAAAAATTGAAGAATAGTATTGAAAAAGTTCTGATGATGAAGAGTTCCATACCTCAACTTTTTCTTTTCTGTTCAACTCCTTCCCTCCGAGTGTTAAATTTTCCAATTAGACTGGCCTTTTTAGCCCAGCATTTTACCACTTAGCATTGCTTTTTTATTAAGAAAAGGGAAAGGGGTATAGCATTCTATGCCTTCCTTTTCTTACGCTTATTTTTCTAGGAGAATATTTAGAACCACACAGAATTTAGGGGGAGTACTAGGGATCAATTTGTATCGACTAATTATAGCTAAATATTCTTTATGCTTCAGAGAAGACATTAAATCATATTTCTCAAGCCAGCAAGATGGTTTACCAGCTGCCATCAATTCTGACAGCTTGAGTTCAATCCCAGGCCCCACAACGTAGGAGAGAACCAGCTCCTTCAGGTTGTCTTCTGACCTCCATACATGCTGTGGCATATGCAAACACACACAATTTGAAAAATAATTGATTTTTAGTTAGATTGTTGTAAGTAATAGTATAGGAAGACTTGATTTACTCAGTGAGTTGAGTAAAAATATACATCTAGACTTTTTTAAAATTCATCCTCTACAAATTAGTTTTTTATTAAAAGGTCTTTGTATTATCTTTAATGGGAAAATTGTCAACACTAAGTACCGTTTGGGTCTAATGATCCACTTTAATTTTTTTATATATTCTTTAAGTTAATTCACACATACTTTCATAAAGATAAAAGAATTGCAGGAACAGCTATTTGATAAAAATTTAGGCATGGTATTTTTTTTTTTGTACTTAGAAAAATGAGAAGCATCCAGGCATGGTAATACATACCTGTGATCCTGGCAGTTGGGATGCAAAAGCAGGAGGATCACTGGAAGTTCAAGGCTGGTCTGGTGTATATTACAAGTTCAATCCAACCAGGGTTACATAAAAAGGTCCTGTCTCAGAAAGAGAAAGAGGGGCAGTATGAAGGGAAAGAAGAGAGAGAATGAAAGAATAAACAAATGAATTTAATTATTTTTACTGCATTTATTTTAAATGCTTTTAACTTATTTTTATTTATTTTAGTGTGTGTGTAGGAGGTAGGTATATGCACATGTGCTCAGTGTGAGCATGTGTTCTCGAAGGACAACTTGTATAGTTTTCTCTTTCCATTATGTGGGTTCCAGTGGTTGAACTTAGGTAATCAGGCTCTGTGGCAGTTCAACTGATGCATTTTAGCAGCTGAGACAATCTGTTTTCTCCTCTCGGTTCTAAGAATCAAGCTCAGGCTCTAGTGCATGCTAAGCAAATGCTCTGCCACTGAACTGCATACCTAGCTTTTGATTTTTCAAGCCAGGCTTTCACTATGTAGCTCAGGATAGTATTGACTTCCTATGTATCCTATCCCAGCCGCAAACTCATGATTCTCCCTCTTTTCCCTCTCAAATTCTGGGATTACATTTGAATGTGACCACATCTAGCTATAACTAAGATGTTTTTTAAATTTTTTTTATTTTTAAAGAGAATTTGTAGAGTATATGGTATGTCTATGAGAATTCAGGATATAACTTAAAATTCTTTTTAATGAAGCAGTTCAAATTTTTTATTTTAATGTAACACCTGGGGGTTTGTTTGAGACTGGGTTTCTCTGTAGCTTTGGAGCCTGTCCTGGAACTAGTCCTTGTAGACTAGGCTGGCCTCAAACTCAGAGATCCACCTGCCTCTGCCTCCTGAGTGTTGGGATTAAAAGTATGTACCACCACTTCATGGCCAACACCTGTTTTTTTTTTTTTTAAAGGTCCAAATAAGGCTGCAAGATGTTGCTTATAGAAAAGCACTCGCTTAGCACATGTAAAATCTTAACCAAACCACAAAGATAAAAGTCTAAATACTGTAAACAAATTAGATTGTAAACTTCTGAAGAATGGGACTACATTTTATTCTTTATTTTCCTCTAGAGTATAGAGGGTAATGGAAATTTGGTAATGAATTAATCTGTGAAGTACTTTAGGTAATTTTCTTTTACTTTTCAGCTAGAAATGATAAGAAAATACATAAGCAAAGTATTTGTATGTACCTTATTATAGTAATAATAGCATTCATTTCTAAAGTATAAAGAATAAGTCCTAGTTAAAGTTATCACTTATACTCGAAAAACCAAAAAAAAAGATATGACTTACATTGAAATTAAAATTTATTGAAACATGACTAGATAATTATGTTTTTATGTAGCATACCTTTTAATTTTTATTTCTAATTCTAAAATTCATTCTATTTTTTTCAGGTAGTAATTGCTTAAAATATTCATCAGTTTATTTGCTAAATTTACATTCATTCAGGAATAAGCCAATTTGGGAAAGTATTAGATGATGTGTACATTTGATAGTCCCGATTTGGGGATTGGGTTACAGCTGTGAGAAGCCATGCCTAGTTTACATTAATTTTTTATTATTCATTGTGTATTTGTGTGTGCAGGTTTGTGTGTGTGTGTGCCACAGGACAACCTCAAGTGCCATCCTCAAGAATGCCATCCCCTTCCTTGAGACATGGTTTCCTCATTGGCCTGGAGGTTACTGACTATGACAGTCCTACAAGCAATTGTCTTTCTCTGCCTCCTCACTTCTGGAATTGCAAGTGCATACTTTTATGCCTAGCATTCTTACATGAATTCTAGCAATATGAGACTCAGGTCCCATGCTTGAAGAGCAAGAACTTTACTGCTTGAGCTATTGCCCCATCCTTTAAAAAAAAATTAATGTGGGTGTGTGCTTGTACACATGCCCGCTCAGACATGTGACATGAGGAAGTGAGAGAACAGTCTGTGAGAGTCATTTCTCTCCTGCTATGTGTACTGGTACTCAAATTCAGGTGGTCAGACTTAGTGGTAGGGGCATCTTCATCCACTAAGCTTTTGGGGGGGGGGTATGAGACAGGATTTCTTAGTGTAACAGCCCTAGCAATCCTGGAGCTAGCTCTGTACACCAGGCTGACCTCGAACTCACAGATATCCACCTGCCTCTGCCTCCTGTGTGCTGGGATTAAAGGCATGTGCCGCCGCTACCACCTGGCAGCCACTAAGCCATCTTGCATACTCTTTTTAATTTTTTTTTTATACAAGATCTCATGTATTCCAGGCTATCCTATAACTTCACTTACAATTAGCCAATTGTTATGGAACACTGTATTCTCTGGGAATGATGTAGCCATTACCTTCTTCAACTATCAGCAGCTATGATTTCCTGAAGGATACCTACACAAGATTGGATCCATTAATTTTTCTTCATGGAATGGGAAAGGGCTTATGATCCCACATCCTTCCCTGAGAATTATAGACAGTTAACAGTTGCGGCGAACTCCCTGACCAGCAGGAAAGAACAGCCACCAGACGAGGATTCTTCTCAAATCATGCTTTATTGGAGCCTCTTGGTTGAAGGGAGAGCAGAAAGCAAGGGGCCCCGAGCTCTGATTTGCAGCTGCTTATATAGGGAGTCTGCCTAGCAACCTTTGATACTTTGATACTCTAACTGCTTTTCTGGAGACCCACCGGCCTGGAAAGAAAGCAGGGGAACATCCCTGTCAATTACAGACCACAAGGAAGTTCCCCTGCCGGTCAGGGGAAGTGTGGGCAGCTAGATCACAACAACTCACCCTGTTTTCTGGTGGAAGAACTGCAACCTTTATTATGGTATCAAGCGAGGCCGGGGCCAAATGCCATCTTGTAATGGCAGCCACTCAAATCGGCTCCCAGCAGTTCCCCCTTTCTGTTTTTCTCTGTAGGCCAGTGAGAAGGTCTTATTCCAGTTCAGGTCCTCACCTCATGATGCGAGGACCGATCAAAGGAGCCTAAAACTCCTGGTACTCCTTCTCCCGTGCAATGGAATAAACTCCTGGGAGGTGCAAAGGCAGTACTCAGAGTAAAAATGCATACTTTCCTCAGTGCAATGGAAAATTTCTCCCTGAGAGTGCAAAGACTATGCAAGGAACAAACCTACTGGCCTTTTAGGACAGATAACCATACTTGGGTTGAATCACCATTCTCCAAAGAGGCTAACACTCGTAGAACCGCAACCTTATCTCTAGATGTCTGAGCTCGGGGGCAGCATTTTAGCCATAGGCAGATTATACATCCCCAAATAAAAGGGGGGGGGGGCTTCCCACTGTCATGGAACCACCTCTTCAAGTCAAGCCCACCACCAAAAGGTCATCTCGGAAAAGAGGGACTGAGAAAGCCTGCAGCCAAACTGAGCTTGCTGCTCCAAAGGAATCCACCAGTGTGTTATCCTTTGAGCAAAGTTCAAAAGTGTCAGATGGTGAAACACTACATGCTAAGTGTCAAACAGGTTCAGCTGGGGCTTGCGAAATTGAAGTGGGCACCGAGCAGAACACAGCAGCAACGTCCCCGTGAAGGACTCAGCAATCGAGCCAGGGTCACAAGAAGCTGCTTCAAAAAACGGGGAAAAACCGCGGCATTGTAGTGAACAGGAACAGTGAATAGTGTTGGAAGTAATCAGTCTATTCCCAGTATGTCTATCAGTGCCTGCAGCTAAAGCAGCAGTTTTAACAGTCTTCCAGATACCTCGGATGACAAGAGTGAGCTTGACATGATGGAGGGAGACCATACAGTGATGTCTAATAGTTCTGTCATCCACTTAATACCTGAGGAGGAAAATTATAGAGAAGAAGGAGATCCTAGCAGATCCACAGTCTCCACCTCTAGTGTCCCATCACAAATAATAGAGAACACTTTGCAACCATAAGAACAGCATCACTGGTCTGATTATTTTCACAACTTTGTAGATTCTTGCCTCCAGAAAAATCCCTCAAGATCGAAAAATGAAGAAACTTCTTTTCCAGGAGGCACATAATGGACCAGCCGTAGAAGCACAGGAAGAAGAGGAGGAGCAAGATCATGGTGTTGGCCGAACAGGAATCGGCTTAGGGAAGGCAGACAGTATTCCCCATCTCTGCTCCACCCGAATCCGGATTGCCACCACCATCATCATCAGGAACAGCAGTGGCATCATCTTCTACCGGATCAGCAGTATCAGCATCCTGAAGAGCGGCGGGGTCATTTTCATGATGGACTTCAACAGTTCTGGTCAGGCGGCTCAGGACCCAATGAGGCACTTCTCTCGACCCTGGGGAAAAACACAAATAGCTCCCCTGGACCTCCGGATAACGGGGTCTGGGCCATACCATTTATTATCCAACACATCCTTCCACATCACTTTCCCTGCCCATTCCGGGGAGGTGTGGGCATGTCGGTTGGCTGCCATACGACCTTTGTCATCATTATCAAAAAATTAAGAGTAAAAAGGGCCATAGCACTCCTATTCCTGGGGGAGGCATTCCCCCTCTTTGTTTTTGTAAGAGCTCCTTGAGGCTGCGATTGGCTCTTTCCACTAATCCCTGGCCTTGGGGGTTGTAGGGCAGACCAAAAGTGTGCTCGACCTGGAGTTGTACACAAAAGGCACGAAAACCCTTGGAAGAGTAGGCAGGGCCATTGTCTGTCTTTAAACGGACAGGTTTTCCCCATGCCGCCCAGGCCTCCAAGCAATGGGTCTTCACATGAATAGATTTTCCCCCCGCCAAGGGGGTGGCAAAAATGATACCCAAGTAGGTGTCCACTGAGACATGAAGGTACTTGATGCGGCCAAACTCTGGAACATGAGTAACATCCATTTGCCATAAGGTGTTTGGTCGCAGACCCTGGGGGTTGATGCCGACATGAGGAGGATGGAGAAAGGTGACGCAAGAAGAACAAGCTTTTACAATACTTCTAGCATCATTCCTGGTCAGGGCAAATTTCCTCCGTAGGGTGTCAGCGGGACATGATAAAAGTTATGAAAGTCCCGAGCAAGTTGGATTGGATATGCAGCAACCAGGGCCATGGCTCTGGTTGCTAAATTGGCCCGTGATTGCCTTCGGAAATAAAGCCAGGAAGCAAGGTATGTTCAGAGCTACCAAATGTTTTATCTGCAACCTCCATCATCCTACCCACAAAATCTGCAAACGGCTCCACAGGCCCTTGGATAGAGTTGAGGTTTCCACAGATAGAAGTGGTTGCTCTGAGGAGGTCAACGTCAGGGAATATTTATTTAAAGCATACACGATAAATTGGTGAAGATATGACCAAATTTTCATGTCACTGAGCTGATCTGTATCCTCTTGATCAGAGGAGTTTGTATTAATCCCCTTGAAATGAAATGGTGTGTCTAAAGTTACCTTGTCCAAGGTAAGTAGAATGTACCCACCTTCCTTGACAGGTACTTTAGAGTCAGAGTTTCTTTTTAAATAAGTATTGGGCCTAGAGTTTATCTTGGAATGGAGGGAAAATCTGGGACTCATTTGTTAAGAAGAATGTCTCAAACCCACCCGGTAATATCAGGAAGTGTGTGGTCCCCTCACCCAAAATGAATATATAAGCTTCCTTAAGGCAAATTAGAAAGATGCAGGGCTCCCTTTTATTCAGGGGAAGGTAAGATGTCTTTATAATCAAAGGGAGAAGAAGTAAGTACCCCTGGGGAGAAAGGAGTTTCTGAGGCCCATGTGGCAAGGAAGATAGGATCAGAGTGTAAAAATATATTACTCCAAGCATAAATTCAATTGACTTCCATACCTCATATGGTCCTAGCATTGCGTCACCATCTAACTCCTCTTCCCAGTTTAGGATGTCCATATCTTTAGCTGAATCTGCAAGAAATCAAGCATTCAATCTAGGATTCATTAAGAGCTTGGGTGGGAGTCCTAGATCTGGGTGGGAATGAGGAGGCCACACAGTAAACGGTGACTTTACTCAAGGAATTGGCATGGATTCCAGCATTTGCTCACACTTCTTGACTCTTGTGAACTCTAAGTGGAATGACCCCATGCCCTTTGGTCAGAGGTGAAATATTACATGTGCTCTTGTTCTGAACGGAACTTTCTGAGGGCGATTTGGGCCAAAAAGGGGATATTTTAAGGCCCAAGTCATCAATGCAAAAAAAAAAAAAAAAAAAAAAAAAACAAGGTATGGGAAAGAAGACAGATGCAAGACCTTGTTGGGCAAAGGGGAATGCCACTGCTTATCTTTAGGAAAGAGGAGGTCCATGCACTCCCTAGTCCTTCTCCAAATCTTCAGTGAACTCTTGAAAATCCTTATCTTTGAGGGCTCCTTTTGAGGTTAGAGAGCAATCAGCAGGTTTCTCTGAAAAGTTGAGTCACAGTTCCTAGGTGTGTTCCCTGTTTAAACTCATAATAACCTGCACAGGTGTGGACATGGAGGACAGGCAACTTTCTGATGAGTAGCTTGAAAATAGATGGCCTTGGATTCAGGGTGACGATTATATTTTTGTGCCATGTCACTCCCATCTAGAGTTCCATGAGGTTTTTTTGGTGGTCAAAAGTGTATTTCCTAGCCACTTTGGTTTGGGGGAGAAGCTCTAGTCTCTCTTAGTTGTTTGATAGATCTGAGTTGGCCATGAACACAAAGAGAAGCCCTTATGTTTTTTTGGTAATAGGGACTCAGTCTCAAGTACCTGTTAGTCAGGTCTAAATATCTGAGACACACTCTTCAGTCACAAGGCCACTTCTGTAGCTTGCTTCATCAAAGTGGTGTGCCTCAGACCCCTCCAATACAGACAGAGGAAGGCTAAAGTTGTATTATTCAAAGAATGTATGTTACTACAGCCCCTATTTGGCATATGATGGAAGTCAGGGGCTACTGTGGTTTGGGAAAATAAGTCCAAGTCTCTATTCAGAAGAAATTTCAGAGAGGTGTCAGCTCCCTGAATTAGTGAGTTAGATTACTTCTGAGGGGGGGGGGTATCCAAGACCTGATAAAGATTTTAACTGAGGCATGAATTGTCCTGGTTCTGGAAGGATAAGTCTGAAGACATGTGACTTTGCCAAAATTCTATGGCTCATTGTTTCTAAAAGGGTCATTTTTATGACCTTCTTGGGACATTGGAGTTGTCTGAGTCCACTTGCTTCTCAAGTTGTAAGTCCTAGGTCCTCTTCAGTCATTGAGAATGTGTGTGACACTTCTGTTCTGAAGGTATAAGAATGAGGTTGTTTAGCAATTATTGAATGTCTGAGATCTCCTGGATCTCAAGGGAAAATAGTGTCAATGTACCCTTGAACAATGTGAAATGGCTGAAGGACAGTTTTGGTATTGAGGGGATACTAGTTTGAAACTCCCTTTGCCTAGAATCAAACCAAGCCCCCTTGGTTCTAGACAGATAAGATTGAGGCTACCTGGGCCATTTGGGAACATCTGAGTAATCTCTGGTTCTGAAGGACAGGTCACAAGCCCCCTCTGTCCAAACAAGAGTTTGGAATATCTGTTTCTGTAGTGGTAGGGCTATAGCCTGTTTGAGAATTAATGTTGCATTCCCATTCCTGGTTCAGAAGAGATGTGCCTTAGCACCCTGTGAGTCCTTGATAACAGTTTGAGCTCCACTTCAGTCACTGGGGAAAGTATGAGTAAATACTCCTGGGTCTGAAGGAGTATGTTTGAGGCCCATTTGTCAGAAACCCAATTTTCAAAACACTAGTACAGAGTGAGGATATTTGAGGCATCTACAGGAAAACAGGGAATTTGAGGACACCATTCTTTGGAGACAGAATGTCTCATGCTGTGTTTGGGAAAAAAGAAAAATCAAAGGGTCTGGGAGGGAGCAGTGGAAAATCAAGAGTCAATTTGGAGATTAGTGAATGCCTGAATATTTCCTTTTCTAATCTTCATGAGCATGTAGAGCAACCATGTCATGCAGGGCAGGCAGCAGTATGATCAATCTCCAAGAAGCTAGAAGGCAATTCTCAGCTAGGTCTCTGGACCAATTCAGCTAACTACTTCTGGACATGAAGGGTCTAGCTTCTTTATTTCTGCTAATAAAGTTGAGGCACATATCCTGGGTTTAGGGCACTGCTGGATGCTCTAATGTTCTAGGACTTCAGGTACCAGGGTCATTTTAATTTTGGACAGAGGTCATGCAGTCAGATGATTAGAACTGGAAACACTCTGAGGATCTTAGACAGTGAGAGTTGTTCTGTGACCTGCTAGGTCAGATGATGTCACTCTTGGACCACATTAGTCAGAAGGAGTGTATGCTATTCTCAGTGGGTCACAGATTGTATAGCATGTTCTAGGTAGACACTGTGTCCTATTCTCAATTAAAAGGGAAATACCTACCTTCTGAAACCTATGTGATACATCAGTGTGCCTCTGAGGTATCCAGGAATGGAAGACAAAGGTTTCATAGATGTTTGATGACAAGGAAAAGTTCTAAACTCCTATTGGTCCTGTGGGGCACAGCATGGGAAAAGATGAAGTCTACTTGTAGATAAGATCTAAAGATGCCATTATAAGAGAGAGTAGGGCCTATGCTCCACTCTTGAGATGAGCATACTTAGAACTTCATTTTGATGGAATTGTAAGGTCTGAAGCCTTCATGGGCACAATGGGTATGTTGGCAGCTTGCTAAGGCAAAAGTTAACATTTTGGCTCATTCTTGAGTAGAAGGTACATTTCTGAATTCCACTTGGTCACAAGGAGCATACCTGGGGCTCAGTGGGTTGGATTGGCTATGGATGTTGCTCACTCTTTCAGATTGAAACATTCCAAGGCTGCTTTGAATAGTGTAGCCATTGGAAAGTCTGAGGCCCCTTTGGTTACATTGAGATGTTCTCATACCTACTTGAGAGGAGAGGCTAGAACCCTGGTTCTGTTTTTGCAGTAGGATTCTTTGGAGACTGCATGTGACTGACCATGAATGTATGTGGTCTCCATGGACAGAAGGGTCACATATGGGGGCCCCAAGTTCATATGAGATGACTTGCCTCCCCCATGGTAAGAGAGGGAAGATCTCTGGACCTCTGGTTTAAATGGAGTGTTTACAGATGTTTTTTTTACAACAAGGAGTGTCATGAGACTCTCTTTTTGACCTAGAAAATATATGAGTCCCAATTGAACAGGCAGCAAGCCCCCCCCACCCCATCCTTTCTGACACTAGTGGAATTTTTAGTCCCTCTTGGACAGAAAGGGCATGTCTAAAGACCTTCTTCATAGATATCAATCCTCTGTCGTGATGAGAAAGGTTTGGCATTCCCATTGGGGCTGTCTCCATCCAGAGATGAGTTGAAGCTTTATTTCGCTGGTGGGGAAGTTTTTATTGCTTTTTGAGTATAAGGGGAATGTCTAGTCTTGTCCTGGTAGAAGTAGTAGAAGTAAGGCTGGAACTTTGGGGGAAGATGTGGATGATTCTGGAGAACATTGGAAAACTGAGGAATGTCCAAGAGACTCTTGTTGTGATGGAGACAATTTCACAGTTCCTTGGGTAGATGAAATATTTCCTTCATAACTCTCATGATGTGGTGACTGTCCTAGAGTCACTTTGGCAGGAGCAGACAATGTCTGCCACACTTTGTCTTGTGAGGAATTTACAAGAGTACCTTGTGAAGATGGGGTAGTTCCGAGAGACCCTTGAGAATATGGAGGATGTTTCAGAGACATTTGATGAGATGGTGAAGATTCTACACATTTCTGTGATGATGTGGACAGTGTCACCTTATTTTGGGAGGATAAGGAAGATCCTCCAGCATCTTGCAGTACAGAATTGAAAAGGCCAGGAGTTCCCAAAGCAGATGGGAAATTTTCTACTGGCCCTGAATTAGACAGAGTAGTTTTTTAACCTTCTTGGGAAGACAGCAATACTTTTTTTTTTTTATAATTCTTTTTTTTTATTGAGAATAAGAAAAAAAAAAGTTTCCGCCTCCTCCCAGCCTCCCATTTCCCTCCCCCTCCCCCCACTCTTCTCCCCCTCCCCCCACTCCTCTCCCCCTCCCTCTCTAATCCAAAGAGCAGTCATGGTTCCCTGCCCTGTGGAAAGTCCAAGGTCCTCCCCCCTCCGTCCATGTCTAGGAAGGTGAACATCCAAACTGGCTAGGCTCCCACCAAGCCAGAACCTGAAGTAGGATCAAAACCCCTTGCCATTGACCTTGGCTTCTCATCAGTCCTCATTGTTCGCCGTGATCAGAGAGTCCGGTTTTATCCCATGCTTATTCAGTCACAGTCCAGCTGGCCTTGGTGAGCTCCCAATAGATCAGCCCCACTGTCTCAGTGGGTGGGTGCACCCCCCGTGGTCCTGACATCTTTGCTCGTGTTCTCCCTCCATCTGATCCTCATTGGGACCTTGGGAGCTCGGTCCAGTGCTCCAGTGTGAGTCTCTGTCTCTATGTCCATCCATCACCAGATGAAGGTTCTATGGTGATATGAAAGATATTCGTCAGTATTGCTATGGGATAGGGTCATTTCAGGTTCCCTATCCTCCGCTTCCCAAGGGACTAACTGGGGACATCTCCTTGGGCTCCTGGGAGCCACTCTAGGTTCAAGTCTCTTGCCAACCCTAAGGTGGCTCCCTTAACTAAGATATGTGCTTCCCTGCTCCCCTATCCAACCATCTTCCTGTTTCCCCAAGTTCCCCCAATCCTCCCCTTTTCTCTCCCCATCCCCCCTTATCCCCCACCCCCCCCCCCCCCAAGATCCCAATTATCTCCCCCGTCAATTTTATCTACTTCCCTTAGCGAAGAGGATAACTAGATGTTTTTTCTTGGGTTCACCTTCTTATTTAGCTTCTTTAGGTTCACCAGGTATACACTCCGTGACCTTTATTAATGGCTAGAAACCAATTATGAGTGAGTACATCCCATGTTCATCTTTTTGGGTCTGGGTTACCTCGCTCAGGATAGTGTTTTCTATTTCCATCCATTTGCATGCAAAATTCGAGAAGTCATTGTTTTTTACCGCAGCATAGTACTCTAAAGTGTATATACTCCACACTTTCTTCATCCATTCTTCCATTGAAGGGCATCTAGGTTGTTTCTAGGTTCTGGCTATTACAAATAATACTGCTATGAACATAGTTGAGCAAATACTTTTGTCATATGATAGGGCATCTCTTGGGTATATTCCCAAGAGTGGTATTGCTGGGTCCAGGGGTAGGTTGATCCCGAATTTCCTGAGAAACCGAAACACTGATTTCCAAAGTGGTTGCACAAGATTGCATTCCCACCAGCAATGGATGAGTGTACCCCTTCCTCCACAGCCTCTCCAGCAAAGGCAATACTTTTAATTCTCCCTGGGGAAATTGCAAAGGTCCCTGATTTTCCTGGGAAGGAGACCTCAGTTGTAGATCATCTTGGGTATATGCCAAAGGTTCTGTCTTCACCTGAGTATTTGATGATTTGATGAAAGTTTCATAGCCCCTTGGGCAGATGTGGATGATCCTAGAATACCCCTGGCAGACAGGGGTGGTCTCAGAGTACATGAGACAGTTGAAGACATTATTAAATCCACTTGGGCAGGTGGAGAAGATCCTAGAGTCCCTGCATTAGATGGGGAAGTTCCCAAATCCCCTGTTGAATAATTGGATATCCCTGGATTGCCATGTATGCAGGTAGAATCTTGCAGAGTCCCCTGGGAAGACAAGCAATGTCCTCCCCCTTCTTGGCAAGATACTAAAGGACATGAACTCACTTGAACAGATAAGGAAATTTTGAAAGGCTTTAGGGAAGATGATGTATGTCCTAGATTCCCTTGTCCAGATAAAGGAATGCCTTTGTTCTTTTTTGAAGAAGGCATAGATGCTGAAGAGTCTGAAGCTGTTTGTTGAACCCTGTGGGCAGACTGCCAAGATCCAACAGCTCCCAGGGATGAAACAGTGTCCTACAGTGCCATGCCTAGGTTTAGAGAGACCAAAAGTTCCTTCTACACACAGGAAAGGTTCCAAAGGGCATTGGGAAGAATGGAAAGGACACAAATTTGCCTGGGAAGATATGGAAAGTTCCATAGGCCCATCATCAGATACCACATGTCCTATGGTAGATGTAGAAGTTTTGTGTACACCTGGTGCAGATGATGAATATCCTGGGGACTCCCAGGGAGATAGCAAAGGTTCTACAGACCCTTGTGCTATGATAGAAATTCTTAGAGACCCTGGAAAAGAATTCAAAGTTTCTACCATTTTTTTGGCATGCTGGCTATATCTCTGAGATACTGGAGTAGATGATGAATATACTACTCTGTTCTGTGCAGAAGTGGACTGTGAGCATGTATGTTGTGTATGTGAGGAACTGCCTGAGATCCCTTGGGCAGGTGGAGGATGTCCTAGACTCCTTTGTGCAGATGTGGAGAGTCCCATAGACCCTTGTATAGACAGGCAGGAACCCACAGATTTTTGAGCACAGTTAGAAGTTGCTTGACTCCCCTGGTCAAGAGGAAAGTTCCAGAGTTTCATGAGAGCAAGGTAGGTATACTGAACTTCCTACATGAGATGGAGAAGTATCCAATGTTTCTCTTACATGTGGCAATTGCCCATGATAACTATGTGTATTTTGGACTATTTCTTGGATGTCTTCAGTAGATAATGAGGATGCTAGAGTTCCTTTTAAAGATGCTGATGGACTCAGCGAACACTGGGCATATACATTGAGTTCTAGAGGGAGATGAGCAGAGAGTGGAGGTGCTGAATCACCTGGGACATGTGTAGAAAGTTCTCTAGTCTCTTTGTTAAATGGTGAAGGCTCTTGAGGGCCAGGGACAGATGGAGAGTTTCCCACAGGCTCTCTGACAGATGACAAATGGCTAAGATTCATTTGGGCAGGTTGAGATGTTTCTAGATTAACAGAAACACTGTAAAGGATCAAGTTCTCCTTGAGGAGATGAAAAAGGACACAGAGTTCCTTGTGCACACACAGAAAGCCCCAGAGGCAATCCAAAATATAGCAAAGGTTCAGGATATGCTGAACTTGCAGAATGTTGGAACATTTCCTGAGAACCTGGGGCAGATATTCCAGTTACCTGGAGGAGAGGATAAAGATCCTAGTGTGCTCTGTTCAGATTGGGAAGGATTTGGAAGTCCTGAGACAGATGGTGATTGTTGTGGAGAATTTTGTGCTGACTGAGATGTTTTCTGACAGGTTTTAGATGAAACAGGGTGTTTCCTAGTTCCTTGATTAAACAGCAGTGATCCACAGGACCTTCTGCAGCCTGAGACACTCTCAGAGAACTCTGACCAGATTGCAAAGATTCTAATAGTGTCTGGGTATTTTGGATAGACCTCAGAGGTTCTGTCATGGATGGAAAAGATCCTACAGTCTGCTTTGAAGTTGTTGAATTTCCCAATGTGCCTTTGGCAGATGAGAAACTCCCCAGTGCCCTGGGAAGCAGAAGACTCTGGAGTCCCTTGTGCATATTTGGACACTTTCAGAGTTCCTGGTGATGATGGGCATGTTTCCACAGTCCTTTCATCAGAATGAGAAAATAGTGAAGTCACTTGTGTTGATGACAAGAGATCCGGATGCCCTGGTACCGATGGAAACTTTCCCCTAGTCACATGGGTAGATGGAGAATTTGTATTTGGTTCTGGAACTGCTTGGGAAGGTGCTGAAAGTTGCAGAAACCTTTCAGCAGATTGTGCTGAATGCAGCATTTCCTGGGATGACATAACATGTTTCAGTGGCCCTTGAGCAGGTTGCAAAGTTTCTAGATTCTCTTGGCCAGAAGGGAAAGATTCTGCAGATCCTTGGGTCAAAGTTAAATGTCCTTTAGGCACTAGAGGTGATGGCAAAACTCCTATAGTCCTTGTAGCCGACTGAGAATTTTCCACACCCTCTCTCACACATGACAAATGTCCCAAGGTGTTCTGGGAGGATTGGCATTGTCTCAATATCCCTAAAGAATATACTGAGTATTTTGAAGACCTTTGGATAGATGACAAAGAACTTAGGACAGGTAAAGTTTCCTCTGTAGCTGTGGAAAGTTCCTTAGGCACTTTACAAGATAGCAAATGTCCTAGAGCCCATGGATTAGATAAAGAATTTTCCTGAGCACTTGGAGCAGATGGCGAATGTTCTATGTGTGCTTGTGAAGGCAAAAAGGATCCTAGAGGTTTCTGGCTAGATGGGAAATGTCCTGCAGTACTAGGGGAAGATGCTGAACTTTGGACATATTGAGCAGATGAAGAAAATTTTGGAGACTCCTGGGAAGAAGTTGTATGTTTTGAAGCACTTTGAGAAGATGACAGAATTCCTTCATTCCCTTGTGTGGGTGTAGATAGCTTTATAACCCTAGGGCAGATGGTGGAGGTGCTAGACACCTTCAGTACTTGGTGCCTGTGTGGGCTTTACCAAACTGGTTTTGTATAAAGAGAAGCTTTCTCGGGAACTCGAGTAGTTGGTGAAGGATTTAGAGTCTCCTGCCCTGATGTATTCACTTTCAGAGTTGCTTGTGTAGATAGGCAAAATTCATCATCTTTTTTGCAAAGACGGGGAAGGAACTGGAGTTGCTTGTGTTAGTGAGGAGTGTCCTAGAGTCATTGGGTTTTGTGGCAATATGTGTGTAATCCCTGGGACAAATGTAGACATTCCCAAATGATCTGGGACAGAAGACAAATGGCTATGTGAGCACTGGTCAAACTTGCATGGTCCCAACTTTTCTTGGGAAGATACTGACTGTTGTAGTGATTGTTGGCTATATGGTGAAGAAGCTAGAGTTCCCTGAGTAGATATGTAACATTGATCAGATAGAAAATGTGGGAGATCTTTGGATGCTGATAAAGAAGATTCATGAGATCTTATGCCATGTAGTAAATGTCCTGTAGTCCCAGAAGGAAATGACAAAAGCCCTGTAGGCCCATGGAAAGATAGTGATGTATCTGTGCAAATCAAGTGTCATTGCTTACTTTGGAATGATGCCGGTGGACCCATAATCAATGGGGAAGATGCTGAATGTTCTACAGACCCTGATCTGGATGAGAAAGAACCCAGTGTACCCTGGAGAGACATAGAATTTTCCTAATGCCCTTGATTAGAAAGGTGAGTTGGTCAATTCCTTAGAGTAGTTTGGAGAGATTTATTAGCATTTGGTGCAGATGATGAAGGTTTCACTTCACTTGGGGGAGATAACAAAAACTTTTGAATTCCTTGGTTAGAAGATGGTCTCAGAGTCTCTGAAGCAGATGGTGACTCTTGCAGAGGACCTTGAGCCATCAGAGAAGGTCTAGAAGCTTCCTGAAAAGAATTGTAATGTTTTGTAAGTTCATGATCAGATTGCAAATTCTCAAGAGTCCTATTTGCAGATATAGGCAGTACCAAAGATTCTTTAGGAGATAGGGAGTCCTTTTTTGGTAGATCGCAATATTTCTGGTAGTTTATGGACATAGGGAGTAGATCGTAGAACTCCTGTTGACATGGCAATGATCCTAAAATGCCCTGTACTGAAAAAGTATCTTTTTCTGAGAATTTCTCCCATTCTCTTGGGCAGATGCCAAAGGTTTTAGGGTCCCTTGTGCCAATGACAACACTTCTAGAGTTCTTTGTAAAGGTGGTTTAGGTCCCATTACCTGTTGGTCAGCTAGAGAAGTTGCTGAAGTCACATGTAGTAATGAAGAAACTTCCAGAGGTTGTGGAGCAGATGGTGACTGTAGCCTCTGAAAGTGATGTAAAAGTTTCCAGTGTCTCTACTTTAGATAAAAAAAAATAGCCACAAATCCTCTCAGAGGATTCATGAGTTCCCACAACATCTTGGAAAACGTCAGAAGTTTCTTGAGACTCTTGGGCAGATGCTGAAGGATGCAACAACCCTTGAGTCAATTTAAAGAGTTTCTGAGGCCCTTGGGAAGAAAGCAAAGTTGCTAGATCCACTGCGCCAGATTGGAAATGTTCCTGAACACATGGGGCAGATGATAAATGCTCTCCACACCCATGGAATGAGGACAATTTTCTTGTAGTTTGTGAGGCTGTTGAAGAATATTTTTTACACTGTCCTACAGTTGAAAAATATTCTAGTTCCCCTTGTGCAGATTGGGATGGTTCCAGATACTCTGGAGATGATGTGGAAAGCTCTACAGTCTCAGACTCTATGGAAGATAGAAAAGGACACAGAGAGTCACAGACAGATGTGGAAAATTTCAGAGGCTCTTGTATAGTTAGCAAAGCATCTTGAGGCCCTAGTGTAGATAGAGAAGTTTCCTGCATCTGAACACAAGCTGAAGAGGGTGGATGTTCTGTATCTTCTGAGGGGGATAACAATGATTCTTCAGTTTCCTGATCAGACAGAGCAGGTATCAAAGCCTCTTTGACACATGGTGAATGTAATAGAGGACTTTGGTCAGATAGAGAAACTTTATTTGCATCCTGAGAATGAGTTGAAAGTTTTTTAGTTCTTTGAGCAACTGATAAATTTTCTAGAGCCCCTTCTGCAAACTTGGTCATTTCCACAGTCCTTTGATCAGACTGAGAAGCTTCAAGATCTCCATGGAGAGCTGGAAAAATTCCTACCTCCATATGGTCATGATATTTAGATGCTGAAGGCCCAAGGGAAGTGGTCAAATGTGCTTTGGTCACTGGTGCAGGTGCAGATAGCTGTATAGGGTCTTCTTCAGATAGGGAAGGTCGCCCAGCTCCTAGTGTAGATGCCAGTGGTCCCAGAGAACCATGATCAGATGGAGACTGTCCCAAAGACCCTTGTACAGATAGCAAAGATCCTACCACCTCTTGAGGACAATGGGATGTGGGTTGAGTTGCATTTTGTAGGGAGGAATGTTCTAAAGGCTCTGGAGCAAGTAAGGAAATGTTCTTAGTTCCTGGAGCAGAGAAAGAAAATTCTTGAGACTCTCCTCTATTGGACAGATGGTCAAGAACATTTGGGAGCATTTGGTATTCTTTTCTCACCTCTGGAGAAAAAGTGGAATGTTCTACATCCTCTACTCTAGATGTCAAAGAGCACAGAGTCTGTTTGTTAGGTGTGTTAATTTGCAGAGGCCCTTGGGTAGTTACAAAATGTTCTAGGACCTGGGAACTAGATAAGGAAGATTCCTGTGCATGTGGTGTAGAGGGAGTGCCTTTTGCATCCTCTCTGGTAGATAGCAGAGACCCCAGAAATCCCAGACCACATGAGGAAGATTCCAAAACCTCTGTGTTGAAAGGTAAATATGGAGTCGATGGGGAAGTTGATTTGGCTGGTTTCTCAAATGGAGGAATTTCTCCATCTTTTCCCACATATGACACATGCCCAAGTTTCCTATGTTCTGATTCTGATGGTTCCATGAGCCCTGGAGAATATACCAAAATTCCTAGAGCTCGTTGGTTATGTGGTAAAGGATCAAATATGCCATGTGCTGATATGGACAGATCATCAAGTCCTTCAGCAGATTGCAAATTATCTACAGTTTCTGGGGTCAATGTGCAAGCTTTCCAAGAACCTGGTTCCCTTGATAAATTCCCTCTAGCCTCTGGAGTTGATAAAGGTCCTTGAATGCCAGAGTCAGTTTGAGGAGGTCCTAGAGGCCCTTGTGCAGATAATGGATGTTGGTGAGGGCCTTGGATCAATGAAGAAGGTCTCAAAACCTCCTGTAAAGAAGTAGGAGGTTTCACTGACCTATCAGGAGATGTTATATTTTCAACTCTCCCTTTTGTGGATGATAATATTTCCAAAGCCCCTTGGGATGATAATGTTTCCCTAATACCTTTTCCAGGTAAAGAATTTTCCAAAGACTTTTGGGCAAATGTAGTTATTAGAGCCCCAGTGGCAGAAGAAGAAGACTTCACAACACTTTCAGCATGTTGGGAGTTCTCTAGTGACTCATTTGCTAATGAGGAAAGTCCCATGTGTTCCAGAGCAGATGATAAAGTTCCTAGACCCTCTAAAATATTTGGAGCACTTTCCAGAACAATTTGTGAAGGTATAAAAGTTTTGAGTCCCTCCTTGGCAGATTGGCAAGGTTTCGAATTCCCAGTTAAAGGTGCTAAGTGTTCTTGAGCCTCTTGGGTGGACAGTGAATTACTCAGAGACCCCTGTGCATATATAGAATGTTGTTCAGGGTGTTTGTCAGCTAGCATATGTCCAAGAATCCTTGGACCACATAGAGAGGATTCAAGACTACCTTCGGCAGAAAGTGAATTTTTGACATGTTTAGAGTTAGATGACAAAATTTCAAGAGACTCTAGGGAAGATTTCAAACTTTCTGGAATCCCCTGGTGGGTTGAAGAATGTTCAAGAGCTTCTTCGCTAGGTGGAAAATGTTCTAATTTTCTGCTAGCCCCTTTGGGAGATGATGGGTTTACCAGAGCCACCTTTGCTGCTTCCACATGTTGGATAGACTCTTGTTCCAATTTGGACAGTGCTGGAGCCTGTTGGCCAGACAGAGAAAGTCCTACATCCTCTTGAGCAGATGGCAAATGTCTGATAGTTCCTTGTGCAGGTAAGGAAATTACAACAGGATCATGATCAGATACAGGATCATGATCAGATATCATAGATCCTGGAAACATTGAGATACTTTTCAATTGTCCTGGAGATCCTGTGTTGTGTGAATATGTCCCCACATCCACTTCCTCAGAGGACAGTAGTTCCAGGGTCTCCTGGGAAGATATAAAAGGTGACATATCATCTAGAGAAGACAGAGACTGCCCTGGAGTTGCTTTTGTGGATTTGGAAAATTCTATAGGCTCTTGTGTAGATAGAGAAAGTCCCACAGACCCCTGGACTGAGAACACAGGGGCTATGCTACCTTCTGAGGATGAGAGACTTCCCTTAAGCCCTTGTACAGATGGCATTGATGGTAGGGCCACTGAGCCATATTGAGGTAATTCTAGAATTCCATGAACAGGCAACAATGGGGAAGGGGTTTCCTGAGACAGAGTTGAAAGTCCCTGAGTATTTGGAGCCACTGGTAAGTGCTCAAGATGTGCAAAGGCTGAAGGGGAATTTTCCAGATATTTGTGCATAGATGGTAAAAAGCTTTGCTACCCTTGTTCAGATTGGGAAGTACCAGCATTCCCCTGAGTAGATATGGAAAGATCCAGAGGCCTTTCTAGGGACAACAAGGTCCTTTGCAAAGACACCCTAGGTGAGCATGAAGTTTCCAGAGAGCCCTGAACAGGACAGACATGTTCTAAAATCCCTTGTTCTACTGAAGAATCTTTCTGATTTCCTGGGAGGTTGGGCAAATGTCCTGAATAACTTAATGAAGGTGGAAAACTTTCCTGAGGCCCTTGGGCAGATGACAAAAGTTCTTTTGCTCCCTGGGCAGCCTGGAATCAACACATGTCTCCTGGGGCAGATGGGGAATGTCTAAGAAACCCTTGGCAAGATGCTGAAGTTCCTAGATACCACTGCTCAGATGTTGATGGTATTGGAGACCCTGGGGGAGATGGAAAGTGTTCTGCAGCAAGAAGTCAGGAGGAGGCATAGGGATCTTTAGATGGTTTGGAGGACATAGGAAATGTCAGGTCCTCTTGTGCTAATGGCAAAGTTTCAAGAAGTTTTTGTTTACATTTGGCCTTTCCCTTAGACCTTTTGACAGATAAGAAAGATTTCAAGGCTCCCAAGTCAGATTTAGAAATTGACAGATCCCCTTGGGTACAAGTAGAATTTTCTTGAGCCTTTGACAGAGATGGAGAATGTCTCTGAAGGCCTGGGATAGATGGTAAATGACATAGACCCTTTGGGAAAGGCAGAGAAGGCCCTTGGGCCTCTTGGGAAGATACGGAATGTTCACGAGGCTCTTGGTTAGAATGGCAAGGTTCCACAGTCTTTTGTTCAGATGTGGAACATTGTGGGGCCTTTTGGACAGATATAGAATGTGTAGGACTTACCTGAGGAGTACTTGTAGTGATTGATGGTTCTTTCCGAGCAGTAGAAGATGCACATACCCTTTTTGAAGAAGGGAGGAGTATGAAACTGCCTTCCTCAGATGAGGAAGTTCCGAAGTTCCCTTCATCAGAAGGCTCATCTCTCAACCTCTTTTTGGTAGAAATGGAACATCCCGGGCCCACTTGGGTAGAGGGAACATGTTTAATATTTCCCTCTTGAGAAGGGATACACCTGAAACTCTCTTGTGTAGATGGGGAAGACGGTAAAGTGCCTTCTCCAGATATGGTAGATCCTTGGGCGTCTTTCACAGAAGGGGAAGGTGCTACTGTGTCAGGTGTACATGTGTGTTCCTTTACTACAGCATCAGAATGGGGAAATTTCTAGAACCTGTGTAGGTGTGGTATCCTCTAAAGTTTCCTGTGGATATGTAGTAATTCTAAAATCCTCATGGGGAGCTAAGGAAGTTACTGGAGCTCCTTGTGTAAATGTGGAAGTTTCAGGAACACTTTCTTCAGGTGAATAATGTAATAAAGACTTTTGTATAGGGATGTTAGGTTCCAGAGGCAGTTGGATGGACAAAACAGGTTCCAAGGGCCTTTGGGAAGGTAAGGTAGAATTCAGAACTTTTGGGGTATTTGTTGGATGTTCTGGAGTCAATTGTGGGCATGTGGAAAGACTAATATCCCTTTGTGCAAATGGGGAATGGCCTATAGCCTCTTGTGTAGTTGTGACTGATTGTTGATACCCTTGAGGAGATGGAGAAATTTCCTCAGCCTCCTATGAAGAGTGGAGAGGTCCTGTGGGTGTTTGTGGGCAGGTAGAATCTGAGGAATCCCCTTCTCTCAATGTGAAATTTGCTACAAATTCTTGTGTACATGTGTCACATCCAAGAGTCATTTCTAAGGATGGGGATGAGTCTGGAACCCCTTCTGCATATGTATCCTATTCCACAGTCCCTTTATCACATATGGTAGAACCCAAAACGTGCTGGACAGGTTGTAAATGACCTGGTAATCCTTGTGTGTGTAGAAATTTCAAGAGCCTCTCCTACACATGTGGAAAGTCCTAGAGACTCCTGAGGAAGAAGGGAAGGCTGTATTGTCTTAGCACTTTGGGTAATTGTGGAGTGTGCATGGCTCACTTGAACTCTCTTGGCATATCTTTGGCTATTTTGTTTCCAATGACGAATCAGAAGGGCCTTTTTGATTGGCAGGGTATATTTACAGCCCTCTTGGTCTGATAGGGACACTGGAAATCCACCTTGCTCAGAAGGAGGATCTGTCCTTCTCTTTTTGCTATAGTGGAAATATCCATTGTCCATTTTCATATCTGGATTAGGTTTGAATTTCCTTTTGTGAGAGAGAATAGGTCTTTGACACAATTCTCTAAATGTAGACAATTCTGGAGTCCTCTTGACAGATACAGAAGGACTCAGAACTCCTAGAGAAGGTGATGCAGGTGCTAGAGACCTTTGTGTATGTTGAGAAGGTACAAGGGTCCCTTAGGAGTGCCTAGCATCTCTTGTAGATATGTTGAACTCTCTAGGTCCCCTTCTGAAGATGGCAAAGTTTCTGTAATCCCTGATGTAAATGTAGATAGTTTTTTTTTTTTCTGCTTGGGTAGGCATGAGTGGTGTGAGGCTCACTTGGGGACTAGTGATAGGGCTTGGTCCCCCCTGTTCTGTAAGGGAAGATCCGAGCCCATTTGCTGGTGGATGACATTTAAAGCCATCTTGATTTAAAGGGGAACTTATAAAATTCCCTTGGTCAGAGGAGGCAGGACTCCAGCTCACTCAAGCAGATACTGATTGATTAGGGTCGTTCTGGGGAGAGGGGAAACAGACGTGGCTCTCTTCATGAGAGGGTATAACTCTCCAGTCATCTTTGTCAGCTGTCAAAAGTGTTAAACTCCTCTGGGAAGAGGGGGTAGGACACATTCCATTTTGGGAAAATGAGCAATCACTGAGCACCCCTTTTGGAGAAAAACATTTGGAGCCCTCTTTGTCTAATGGGGCCTGCTGTAGGCCCCCTTGATCAGAAGGGGCTTGTCTAAAACTCTTTGGTAGAGAATTGGAATCATTGGTGACCCCTCGGCTAGAGGTGGACTTTTAAAAACCCTTCTGGAAAAGGAGACATGTTTGATTTTCCTTTCAGCAAAAGGGGGAGGTTTCTGGGATGCCTGTGAAGATATGGGCTGCCCCATAGACCCTTGATCACATGGGGTTCCTCCCAGAATGCCTCCGGTGGATAGGGATAGTCCCTGAGCATCTTGGGACGAAGTGGAGTATCCCAGAGCTCCTTGGGTAGGGGAGCAAGGTTGCAGAGAAACTTGAAATTGTGGGGGAAATTACCAGTCCACGTTGGTCAGTGGAAGAGTCAGCAGAAGACGGAACAGGCACTCTGTCATCCTCGTTGACCTTTTCACTGGCATCCCCAGCACAGTGTCTTGGAGATGTTGCAGACACTCTGGTGCCCGAATGGTCAAAGTCCATAGGTTCTTCAAACACAGTAGACATATCCAGGCTTCTTTGCACCTTCCCAGGTCTGTGCACAGAAGTTGAGGCCACTCTTTTTCTAGTGGCGGGAGGTAAGGCAGATGTTCTGGGTTCCCTGCTCAGTGGGTTACTCCTGCAGTCAGGAACCTCTGAAGGAAGTGGAACTTGTCCTTCCTTGATCTCTTTCAGCTCCTTTAAGGGGTTCAGGGTCTTCTTACTGGATGTAGTCTTTATAAGAGCTCTAAGACTCCGTAGACTGTCTGCCGTACCAGTGTAGGGAATTTTGATTGCTTTGCCCTCATAAGGCTTTTGGCACCTGAACTTGTGCCAAGCCAGTCGAAGCACCCCCAGAGGTGCAAAGTCCCTCGGGAATTTGGTGCTGGTCAAGTATGTCTCCCATTGGGGTGCGCTGCCATCAATCCCTTGGGAGACACTGAAGGAGGTCCCAGGCCTATGAGGCAAGTGCTTCCCCCATTGGGATAGGATGTCATCATCCCATTGGGGGACCCAGAAGGGGGACCCTGGATGGGGTCCACTGAAGGGGGCCCCAGGCCGGGGAGGCTGAGAAAACTGTGGTCTCTGGTCAGAGTGTGGTGGACCAGCTGAGGCTCGCTGGCCTCTCTCCACAGGTTTGGCCATTTAGCCAATAAAGTAGTTGAAAAATAAAAAGGGAAATTACCCCTCTCAAGGGGCAGCGAATGTACTTGCCAATGGTGACTCTCGGCAAGCAGCAGCAAAGCAATATCCTCAGAGAGAGGCTCTCCTTCCCAAGAACTGTGGACACGTCTGGTAGCCGAAGCACACAGTACTCGAGTGACAGTTGGCCTCAGAAATCTAACAAAGCTCGAGAGCTGCACTTGGAATGGATGTCCTCTGGCCTGCACGGGCTGGTTCCGAGCTGTCTCAGCTGGTGGTTCTTCGTGCACTAGCCAGGCAAATATCCAGGCTTTCTGAATGAGGAGGTCACCTTGGACCCTCTCTTCTTCATTAGGGTCGAGAGTGCTAGGTAATCTGTTGCCCACTGTCAGTGACCAGGACATGGACTATTGAAGAGGCAACATGATTGGAAAGGCAAAGGGTGCTTGGGAGACTTTGCTTTCGGGTTCCTCTTACACAAGTCTGGGCCCACTGTCAGTAGGTCGTCAGTGTTGCAGTTAGGTCCCTTTGAGCCTCATAACTGAATGAGAAAGTGTGATCCAGGATTTTGCTTCTCACAGACTGTGGGGGCCAGGCAAACACTGGTTGTGCTAGGGAAAGAATAAGTAATAGTGCTTGAATAGAGAGAGGATGTCTGGAACTGATACTACAAGTGGTATTCTGTATTTTAAGGATGGCCTATCCTGGGATTTTCTTGTACATTGGTGACAACTTCTGTGAACGTTATCCTGTATGCTGATATGCATCTCTAGACTGCTTAATAGTACTTACTGCAGTGCTATTATTATATAAATTTTAGTATGTATGTATGTATATGTATACACATATATACATATATATGAAAATAAGGATAAGACAAATAATCTTCTTATAGTACAAAAGCAAGTTGTTTTTTAAAAATGCTTTTATCTGCTTTTGGTTAAGTTCACCAATTCAGAACAGAGACACAGTTGGACTCCCTAATGTAGCCCTTATGGCCTTAAGCAATTGCTTTGTCTTCCTTTACATGTTGGGTGCTATAACATTTACATATTTATGATTTTGGAAGGTCATATAATTTCCCTGAAGTCACAATATGACTAATGACTCATATCAGTGGCCCTGCATTGGCCATTCACTTTCATTCTAATGATGAAGGTGAAGTATAGTTACACAGAATGATTTTGGAAACCCTTAGGGAAGGTGATTCTTTGAAAGGTCATGTTTGTTGAGTAGTTGATATACTGAGAAGTGTAAATTTGAGGATATGGATGAAGGCATTATCTTACTGATAGAGAAATTTGCTTTGCTTGTTGCTTTTTCCATACTTTGAGCACTTTTTGTTCTTGCTGGATGAAAGGCTTTTGTGTCTTTATGTCAGCGCTATATCTGATTTTTGTGAAGAATAGCTCTCTCCTGTTGGCTACACAGACAATATGGCTTCAGAAGCATTGGGGGCACTTTTCTATCATCTAATTATCTTCCTGTGTCATTGTCTTAGTGATTTGGCACATGCTTTCTCTTTGGAATTTTTTGAAAACTTCATCACTCCCTTTCTTTAGCCCTAATTTACCTTACTAATTTCATTTTGAAAGATATCTATCTCCGGGATTTTTATCGTTCGCTGTGTTTATCTGCATGCTAGCACATATCATAACTCTCATGTACCTTTCAACTATTTATCTGCATTTTCTGTTGGTTCCTTGAGGTCCTTGGAGACGTTGAATTTGCACACCAGCATAATGCTTCTAGGCATGAAAAACTTGGTGTAGGCTACAATGGATAGAGAATTATGAATATCAATTTATATAATATATACCTCATGAGAATTTGCTTGGCAATTCTAATATCAGGACAAAACAGTTTTCTCAATTTAAGCTACAGTGACTGTTTAGTTCAGATAATCTATCAAAGGTAGTTTATACATACATGAATGACTGCTCAAAGAATCATAATATTTAAGAGATTTTTAAGGTTTCACTTTGATAAGGTAGTTCAACTACAAGAACTTTAATGTATAGCAGATTTACTAATGAAAATAACTGAATAGTATAATTTTGTAGCCTTTACCTCAGTAATTAACATTCTTTTCTAAAGTTTTTATATTTTATTCATTTTGTCAGCATACAAGGAAATGAGTTTCACTACAGCAGTTTCAAACATATGCTTTTATTGATTTATTTAGTGTGTGTGTAATGGGAATAGCTGTTGTTGCCTAGGGGATTACCCAGTTTATTTCCTGGCATGACCAAACAAGTGGATGAGCAGGAAAGACAGTAGAAAACAAAATTATTAGCTTTATCCATCCGTGTTAGGAGAAGCTTGGAGCAGGAATTCAGTTAAGCAGATGTTAACAAGGATGCTTTCTAGGACCCCTGGGCCCTTTCCTTTCCAGTATTGGTCCTGTCTAACTATCCACCTGTTAGTATTCAGGCATGTGTACTGGCCTGGGCTTGGGGTAAATGTCCTCAGCTATAGTCACTCAGAGCTCCTTCTGTGCACATTCACTACATTCCCTTTTAAAAGGACCATGCTAACCTCCTAACTCTCTCTCTTTGTCTTCATCTGTCCATCTGTCCCTCTTTCTCTCTCTCCCTCCCTCTTTCTTCTATCTGCTACTCCTGTCCCCAGAAGCTGGGCTCCCCCTCTCCCCACCCCATTTTCCTATTCACTTTCCTACAATTAAAAAAAAAAACTCTACCTGAGCTTGTCATATGACATCTTTCTTCATAAGCCACTTTTTAAAAAATTACAGCACAACTGTGTGCCTTCATGCTTTTTCTCCTGTCAGGATCTTTTGGGAACAAGAAGACACTATCTGAGGGATCCTGTCTTTGTTTACCCTGCCTACTTACATTCCTCTAACCCCACCTTGTGTGTGTGTGTGTGTGTGGATGTGTGTGTGTACATACACATGAGCATACCAGCATGTGTCTGTTATTCCCATGAATGTGTAGTGTGTTTTTATATATGTAGGTGCACATGTGAATGGGTATATGTTTGTATGTGTGTATGTGCATGTAGAGACCCCATGTTGATGTTGGTTGTCTTTGAAGACTCTACACATTTTTTTTTAAACTGAAACATAATTTGGCTTTTCTAGCTAGTTAACATGTCCCTTGTGATCTCTGGTCTCTAACTCTAAAGTACAGATGAGCAGCCACACTTACCATTTATTTGGGTACTGCTGATTTGAACTCTTGTTCATAATGTGTGGCAAGTGCTTTATCCACTGAACTATCTCCTAGCACTCATTATTTTTAATGCTATTAAAATTGATTGTATTTCCTTTATTTCTTTCTCAGCGTGTTCTTTCTTGACATATAGAAAAGCTTCTGATGTTTATGCTGATTTTGTATCCTGCTACTTTGCTGAAAATGTCTACATGTGAGTTTTCTACGGAAGACTTTAAAGGATAGATTATATTACCTATAAATAGGGAAAATTTGACTTCTTCCTTTCCTGTTTGTATATCCGGTGGAATGTAAACTGGTGCCAACTGTATAAATCAGCACATAGGTTTTCAAAAATAAAAATAGAATCATTATAAGACCTAACTAAAATACTTCCAGACAAATACTCAAAAGATCCTAAGTCTTACTTCTGACATACTTGCAATTCAGGTTTATTGCAACAATAGTCACAATACTTAAATGGAACCATTCCTTTCCATTATGAGATGAATAGATAAAATGTTATATATATATATATATATATATATATATATATATATATATATATATATATATATATATATCCAATGGAATTTTATTCCACTGAAAAGATTGTTGAAATCATGGCATTTGGAGGGAAATGGATAGAATTGAAGGTTCTTATGTTAGGTGAAGTAGTACAGAGTTGGAAAGAGGGAATTATCAGAGGTTTTTTTTCTCATATGTGGAATTGAGACTTAATTTTTATATATTAGTATACATATGTGTGGTTATACCGTATAGGATATAAAACTAGAAAATGAAGCATGAGAGGAGAAAAGAGACCTACAGGGGTAAAATTAAGAAGTGTAATATAATACATATGACTTGAAGGGGTGCTTACTAGTTACTGTTTTATTACTGAGATAAAACACATTAACCAAGGTACTTTTGGAATGGAGAAGTTATTTGTCTTATGGTTCCAGAGGGAAATGAGTTCATCACGGAGGGAAAGTATGACAGCAATCAGCAAGCAATCCTGGAATAGGAGCTGAGAGCTCACATTTCAAACCACAAGTAAGAGACTGAGAGAGTGAACTTGAAATGGTGTGAGTCTTTCAGCTTTCAAAACAGCATACCCCTAGGGACATAATTTCTTTAGGAAGGTCATGCCTCCTAAAACACCCCCAAACAACCAAAAACTAGGGACCACGTATTCAAATGCCTGAAACTGTAGGAGACATGTCACTCACTCATACCACGACAGGATGACTATTGAACGAAGCACTGAACCAGTAGGAGGGAGTCATGGGATCTGGGATGTCACTACAAAAGGAAGACCAACATGGAAAAGGGAAGAGTGGAGAGATGGCTTAGCAGTTAAGGGAACTGGCTGCTCTCCCAGAGGACCTGGGTTTGATTTCCAGATCCACATGTTGTCTCACAATTATCTGTAACTCCAGCCCTAGTGGGATATGATACCTACTCTTCTGACTTCTACAGGCACCAGGCATATATGTAGTACACAAACATATGTGCAGGCAAAATACCCATACACATAAAAATAAATAAGAAAAGGGAGTGAATGAAAATTCCTTAATGAATCTCACTTTGTATGCTAAGTTTTAAGCCTCATAAAGCATGTGTATGTTCAGCATCTGCATATTTGTATAGATTCTGTGTTTTCTTTGTTGTTGACTTCTATTTTTATTTCCTCTATGTTTTATGAAATAAACTGTATTTATTGTTTTGAATTTGTTAAGGACTAATTTGCAGAGAAAACCAACACATGTGGTATATTTTAGAAGAGATTCCATAGGGTGCCAAGAAGAATGTGTATGCCATTCCAATTTACTAAAGTATTCTATAGATATCTGTTAAATCCAGTCTATGTATCGTCTAGTCCAGATCTGACATTTCTTTGATAATTTTAGTTTATATGATGTGATGCTTTATGTGGATTGCCAACAGGATATATAATAAAGAAAAGGATCAAAACCCCTTGCCATTGACCTTGGCTTCTCATCAGTCCTCATTGTTCGCCGTGATCAGAGAGTCCGGTTTTATCCCATGCTTATTCAGTCACAGTCCAGCTGGCCTTGGTGAGCTCCCAATAGATCAGCCCCACTGTCTCAGTGGGTGGGTGCACCCCCCCGTGGTCCTGACATCCTTGCTCGTGTTCTCCCTCCATCTGATCCTCATTGGGACCTTGGGAGCTCGGTCCAGTGCTCCAGTGTGAGTCTCTGTCTCTATGTCCATCCATCACCAGATGAAGGTTCTATGGTGATATGAAAGATATTCGTCAGTATTGCTATGGGATAGGGTCATTTCAGGTTCCCTATCCTCCGCTTCCCAAGGGACTAACTGGGGACATCACCTTGGGCTCCTGGGAGGGGGAGAAGAGTGGGGGGAGGGGGAGGGAAATGGGAGGCTGGGAGGAGGCGGAAACTTTTTTTTCTTATTCTCAATAAAAAAAAAAAGAATTATATATAATAAAAAAAAAGATAGCAAGACACATCACAAGCTCAATACAGGGATACATAACCTGAAGCATAAGAAATTCATATCATTCTACTACTCGGTAAATACTTTTTCATTTCCTATCCTTTGGTTTATTTGTCAGTGTTTACAATTTTTTTCTTCTGTGTGTTCACTTCTAACCTGCCATGTTTAATCACTTGGACAAATTAATTCTTCATATATTTTCCCTTACAGAAACAGTTAAAGACTATTAAACATCATTAAACACAGTTTTAACAAAAGTCTTTAACTAGTATTTGTATTACAATTTATCTTGATGAAATCAGATATTCTTATTTAAATAAGAATATTAAATTTTGTTTCAGTATTTACTGTGGCAATTCAGTTAATATTCAAATATTTCCTCATTATTTTATCACTATGTAGAGTCAGTGGATGACTCACCTTTAAGAACAGTTGATACGGATTTGTAGATCCTATTCACAACGATATCTCTCTTTGTTCTTGAGTGATTACACCTAGTTTTGGATCCACACACATCTACAGATAACTTAAATTTCCTGCCACTGCACGTTACTTTATATTCATCTTTACTCAATTTTATGTCTCACTCCACTGCCCAATTATATTGCATTATCAAGATTTGTCTGGAAGCCATTATTTTTTTCAATATTGTCTCTACTGAATTGTTTGGTTCTATCAATAATTTCCACATGCTAATAGTTAGCTAAACACATAGCATATGAATTGTTCTTTCTGGAAATCATTTCATCATCCAACACCTAGCCCTGACTACTTTAAACCATGAGCTAAACATTGTTATCTATCTTTAATGTATTAAAACATAGAAGTCTGCAGCTTACATCTTCTTGGGGGGTGTAGTTTAATACAGTAGTAAGACCACTGACACACAGTCTTGGCATTAAGGCAAATGAAAAGTTTTCCAAGAAGCAGTAGCAATTCAACATTAATTGAACAAATATACTAATAAATATTCATTTAAAATTTTCCCATGGACCCAGCAATACCACTCTTGGGAATATACCCAAGAGAGGCCTTATCACACAACAAAAGTATATGCTCTACTGTGTTTATAGCAGCATTGTTTGTAATAGCCAGAACCTGGAAACAACCTAGATGCCCTTCAGTTGAAGAATGGATGAAGAAAGTATGGAATATATACATATTAGAGTACTACTCTGCAGTAAAAAACAAGGACTTCTTGAAGTTTGCAGGCAAATGGATGGAAATAGAAAACACCATCCTGAGTGAGGTAAGCCAGACCCAAAAAGAGGAACATGGGATGTACTCACTCATATTTGGTTTCTAGCCATAAATAAAGGACATTGAGCCTATAATTCGGGTTCTTAGAGAAGCTAAATAAGAAGGAGAACCCAAAGAAAATCATATAGGCTTCCTCCTGAATATTAACCTTCATCAGACGATGAAAGGAGACAGAGACAGAGACCCACAATGGAGCACCGGACTGAAATCTCAAGGACCAAATCAGAAGCAGAAGGAGAGAGAGCACAAGCAAGGAACTCAGGACCGCGAGGGGTGCACCCATACACTGAGACAAGGGGGATGTTCTATCGGGAACTCACCAAGGCCAGTTGGCCTGGGTCTGAAAAAGCCCGGGTTATAACCGGTCTCGCTGAACATAGTGGACAATGAGGACTACTGAGACCTCAAGAACAATGGCAATGGGTTTTTGATCCTACTGTACCTATTGGTTTCGTGGGAGCCTAGGCAGTTTCGTGGATGCTCACCTTACTAGACCTTAATGGAGGTGGGTAGCCCTTGGACTTCCCACAGGGCAGGGAACCCTGATTGCTCTTTGGGCTGACGAGGGAGGGGGACTTGATTGGGGGAGGGGGAGGGAAAGGGGAGGCGGCGGTGGGGAAGAGACAGAAATCTTTAATAAATAAATAAATAAATAAAAAGAAAAAAAAACAATTATAGGAACTGACTAAAATAAACATCCTAATAAAAGTTTATTTAGAAACAAAAAAAAATTTTCAATAAAGGTTATCTTCATTTCTAAAGTGACGATATATTTCTTTGAGCTAGGAAGAAATTAATAATTTCTAAATATTCTACACTAAAGTATTCATTAATGTGTATTTCCATACTCTGGCTATCTTTGCTAATGTTTCTCCACTTGCAAAATAAAACTATGTGCTCTTTATTAAAAAAAAAAGAAAAAAGAAAAGAAAAGGAGCCTATGGGCCTGCCTTTGAGGGATTTTCTAGATTATGTTATCATCTATGTGTGTCTGTCGGGATATATTGGGGTGGGGGTGGCTGTGTTGGGCAGTGGGTTCTGAGATTCTAGAAATGTCAAGTGGGCCCCTCAGAACGCGAGAGTACTGCATATTCCATATGGTTTCCACAAAATTCTCTCATCCATCAAGATGCGTGTAAAGATACCGGCCACCCCACAAACACGCACCATGTACTGGACCACTGCATGCTTATGACCACATGAGTTGGAACTGAAAGATGGAGCCTTAAATGTCTTCACCTATGTGCCAACGTGCCATATGTCTTTAATCCCTGTGTTGACTAACAGAACTGTTACACACTGTGACCTCTGAGCCACTTCTTATGGCCTCTCCCAGGACTTGTCTCCTGGCCAGGGATAAAGTATAAACCAAATCAAACCAAACACACACACACACACACACACACACACACACACACAAAACATCACCGAGATTCTGTTTCCTGTGATAGAGTCTCAGAGATTGGCTGGCACAATGTGCATAAAAGAGCTGAAGTGAGCAGGCCACGCACCCACCTGTCATGCCTTCCATTTTCCTGGCTACCTGGTGAACCAGTCTTACTGAGGAGAAAGCAGTACGAAAGGAAGTGTGGTCCCACATCCATCCCTCCTCCATCCAAACCATCCCATTCCCTCAAGATCTCCCCATCCTCCCCTTCTCCCTTCTCTCTCCCCATCTCCCCTCATCCCCATCCACCCCCATTCATGTGCTCCCCACCCCTGTTTGGCAATCTTGTCCATTTCCAATGTCCAGGAGGATAACTATATGTTTTTCTTTGGGTTCACCTTCTTATTTAGCTACTCTAGGATCACAAATCATAGGCTCAATGGCCTTTATTTATGGCTAGAATACACTTATGAGTGAGTACATACCATATTCATCTTTTTGGGTCTGGGTTACCTCACTCAGGATAGTGTTTTCTATTTCCATCCATTAGCATGCAAAATTCAAGATGTCATTTTTTTTTTTAGCGCTGAGTAGTACTCTAATATGTATATATTCCACACTTTCTTCATCCATTTTTCCATTGAGGGGCATCTAGGTTGTTTCCAGGTTCTGGCTACTACAAATAATACTGCTCTGAACATAGTTGAACAAATGCTTTTGTAATATGATAGGGCATCTCTTGGGTATATTCCCAAGAGTGGTATTGCTGGGTCCTGGGGTAGGTTGATCCCGAATTTCCTGAGAAACAGCCACACTGATTTCCAAAGTGGTTGCACAAGTTTGCATTCCCACCAGCAATGGGTGAGTGTTCCTGTTACTCCACATCCTCTCCAGCATAGGCTATCATTGGTATTTTAAGGGAGCCATTTTAGGGTTGGCAAGAGACTTGACTCTGGAGGGGTTCCCAGGTGTCTAAGGAGATGTCTCCAGCTTGTTACTTGGGCAGCAGAGGAGAGAGTGCCTAAACTGGCCTTATCCTATAGCCATACTGATGGATATCTTGAATATCACCATAGAACTTATATCTGGTGATGGATGGAGATAGAGACAGAGACCCACATTGGAGCACTGGACTGAGCTCCCAAGGTCCAAATGAGGAGCAGAAGGAGAGAGAACATGAGCAAGGAAGTCAGGCCTGCGAGGGGTGCGTCCACCCACGGAGATGGTGGGACTGATCTAATGGGAGATCACCAAGGCCAGTTGGACTGGAACTGATGGAGCATGTGATCAAAGCGGACTCTCTGAATGTGGCTGATGGTGGAGGATGATTAGAAGCCAAGGACAATGGCACTGGGTTTTTATTCTACTGCATGGACTGGCATTGTGGGAGCCTAGTCTGTTTGGATGCTCACCTTCCTGGATCTGGATGGAGGGAGGAAGACCTTGGACTTCCCATAGGGTAGGGAAGCCTGACTGCTCCTTGAACTGGAGAGGGAGAGGGGAGTGGAGGGAAGTGTGAGGAGGGGAGAAGTTAGAAATTTTCAATAATAAAATAAAATAAAAGGAAGGGAGTATGGTAGGAAGTAGTCTCTAGGTGGGTGGGTGACCTTGGTGGGATGATACTCTGTAAGCTTCAGCGGGTGGGGACACTGGCTGTTATGGGCTCCGTGGCCATTGGCAGAGGAGGGTATGGGTTCCTGAGGCAAGGCCTCAGCTAGCTTGGGAGGAGATACCCGGGTGTCTCTCCTAGGCCTCAGATGAGAGGAGGCTCCTGAGGTCTTCCCTCAGGTCCTGAGAGGGGCTTAGGAAAACCCTGTGTGACATAGGGCGAAAGTGCAGACCTTTCACAGCTATATCTCTGACTTGTATAATTCTGTATTAACACTGGGTGTCCTGAGCTCCTCCTGTGTCCTCAACATAACAAGCTGACAGGGTTGTCTCCTGAGTCTGTGGCACAGGTTCATTTCTGGTGGCTGAACCAGTAATAAATTGTTTAATCTTCCTGACCGTACAACCAGTGCGAGGATACTCAGGCCTGGGAACACGGCCACAATTTTGCCTGCTCCTACCCCCTTCCAAATGCAGGAACCCAGCTGAAGGGGTAGAAGTGGGGGGCGTGCAGGACAGAGTCAGCTTCCCATTCATCAGTGAAGGGTCAGGATAGGGTACCACACCGTTGTAATCTTCCATGAACCTCCCTGTTCCAGCATAGAGACGAGGCCCTGTATCTCTCCCCATGGACCCTGGTACATGTTTCTGTGACTCATTTAATTACTGGGAATTTTATATGTCGTTGCAATCGCAAGGTTTAGGAGTTGGGACTAAAACCGGGGCACAATGGACATGCCACCCAAGGAAAAGAAGGCTACCAGCAAAACTCCAAAGCGCCCGAGGGATTATCCCAATTACCAATCTGATGATGACTTGAAGCTCAGTGTTCCCCAAAGGCTAGGTACAATCAGAGGATTTTGTGAAAGGCTGCACCTACCCCAGGGGACAGTTTGACTGATGTCTTGGCAGGTGGTGCTTAAGGGCAGCTCAGACCCAGGATCATTGCTTCAGATTGCAGGATGTTTCCAACTCTGAAAACGGCTATTTCTATGTATCCCACACATGGTTTGTTGACTTTAGGCTCCCCCTTGATCTTCTACCTCCAGGACTTCTAGCCTAAGACATCCTCACTTCCAGTTTGTCTCCTGGAAAGATTTAAAGTTACTTTAACCCCGGAAGGCTTGTACAAATGCCTAACTAGAATATCCCCAGACATATACCTGTTTTAATCTCACTTGTACACACATGCTGGATTTAAAAGTACTTTTCCTGTCTAGGATGCCTAGAAATTCCATAGAAAACTTATTTTGTATTTTCTTTCTCTTCAATGTAGTAGAAAACCTCTTAGTTGATATCCGTGATGATAGCACTTCATCAGATCAAGATGAACAGCAGGCGAGGTGATATATGTAAAGTACTGTTTGTCATTAGAAGACAGTTTCAGAAAATTCAACTCTCTCTTCTCTGTTAAAAACCACATATTTATTTCCAAAGAAAATGAATTTTCATATCTCATTTAAGAATTTCGTACTTTTTTCATAGGGAGTCTGGTCAGAAGATGTTACAAGAAATTCAAGTTATGTTTTAGGAGATGCTCGCCATTCACAAGTGCTGTTTGTCAGTCCTACAACTTTCACACAGTCATGAGTGAGCCATTGACCTACAGGACCCCATTTAATGTCTTCTTCATATGTATAGGATTGCGTTATGCATAGGTTGCTGTTGTGATAAGAGCGGCGGGCTACGTTCCTGTCACCCGGCCGCCCGCACGGCTAGCTTTATACCTGAAATAATTACACGGAAACTGTATTCTTTTAAACACTGCTTGGCCCATTAGTTTTAACCTCTTACTGGCTAGCTCTTACATATTGATCTAACCCATTTCTAATAATCTGTGTAGGGCCATGAGGCAGTAGCTTACCCAGGAAGATCTTAACCTGTGTCTGTCTGGAGTGAGAGAATCATGGCAACTGCCTGACTCGGCTTCTTTCTCCCAGAATTCTCTTCAGTCTACTCCACCTACCTAATTTTCTGTCCTATCAGGGCCAAGGCAGTCTCATTATCTAACCAATGAAATTAACACAAAACAGAAGACTCTCCCCCATCAGGTTGCCATTTGATTTTTATACATTTCTTCACTTTTTAAACTCAGGAAATGGAAATGTTCCTAACAATGAAGAGGTATGGGTGTTTTGTGTAGTAGAGAGTGAGTGGGGTGTGTATTACTGGGTGGTGTGGATAACAGAATCTCCATTTTTAAACTACTCTCTATTATATTTGTTTCAGCATGTGCTTTTGGTGTTTTGAATTAATTTAGGTTTTTTTTGGATTTTTGAAGTTGCTTAGGATAACAGTGCTGATGAGAATCCTTTCATACAACAGTTATAAACTGTGAATGAGCTGGTTAGTAGAAAACAAAAGAAAGTACTTTGCCCCCCACCACGACCCTACACTAGTGAGAAGTGTGAGGTTGAATCCTTAACCTCATACATTTTACACTTTATTAACTATTAGCTACAGATTATGAATGGACCAGTATCTTTACAAAGTGACTAAATTTTAAATTCTTTTCTAGAGCCAAGAACATTACTGTGAATTCCTACTTTTTTTGATAAATCTCTAGAGACAATTTGAACAAAAAAATATGTTGAAAACCTTTTTCTGTTTGATGCTGACAAAGAGATTGTACAACGAAGAGACCCACATATTTTTACTAGATAGATAAAATATTTGTATCGTGGCAGAAATGTTATGTAAGTACTGAAAGTAGTAGTGAAAGCTGTTGTCTGTAGGTCCTTGATATAAATTTATGCAATGAATACAGCTTGGCTATTAGTGAAATATTATGAATTCCAGTACTTATGGGAAGGCAGGTGTTACAAAGTCTAAAACAATAATTTAATTTTTCTGTATTTAATATATGCCCCATGAGATTGTTTTATGAGAAAATACGATGTCAAGATATCATGTGTGACAGTGCTTAAAACTAACATTCACGTTGTGTATTTATCCATATGATTTTAACAGTTTTTAAAATAAAATATATTTGTGTTTTTATCAAATGTATCCTAATAAGATTCCATCCTAAAAGTATCCTTTGAAAAGAAGACTATTTGGTGAGTGTTTAAGTTTTGTGTTTTTGCTGATTCTGAGGAGGAAATTAAAGGTTGTCTTTGAACATCTTATATACATGTTAAGAAAGTAGAAACCATTTCATCTTGGAATTTTCTTATCTCTAAAACAAATGGCAAAATACACATTGTCACACACACATGGGTAAATAGGAATTCTGTTTTTAGAAATTGCAGTGTTTATAAAAGAAAGACAGTACACTTTGCTTTTTGAAATGATGCTTATTGTCCGAATTTTAAATATTGTTGCAATATTGCTCAAACAGCATATCTCATGTTAATTTGAGTGGGAACAAAGTAATTTCCAATTTTACCTTCAAATAAAATTTTATTTTATGTATAGGTGACCTTATGAAGTCCTACGTTGCAAACAGAAAGCAGTTTCACCAAGATATTAAATCTACTATTGAATTTCTGAATAAGAAACTTCTGTGTGTTTTTAAAACACAACAAATGGAAAGGTATTTCTTGGCTTCATTGATCTGCAAAATTTGTGCAGTTTCTTACGCTTCATTGGTGCAAATGAATTCAGACTCCATTTTCTTGTTATGCCATGATTTGGATCTCCACAGAAATCTACTATCACCTTGCTTTTGCACCGAGCAGAATTTTTTATGAGTTCTAGAACCTCAGTTTCACAGAATTGAGTTATATAGTGTAGAATACAGTGAAAACACCCAATTTCTTGCCTTTCCGTTAGCCCCAGAACTGTGGTACTGTAAAATTCACTGATACTTAAGTTTTGTAATTTGCTGGCTGAATGAATGTAGGGTCAGTGCCAAAGCATTAATTATACGTAGGAAAGTAAATGATATTTACTATAAATGATTCCACTAGGTAGACAGTTTTATATTGTAGATATGGGCCTTAAATTATAGTGATACTCTTACTTCTTAAGTAATTTGAATAATTCTCAACTTGCAATCACCCTTTTTTTCTGTGAAAATCATTGTGATAATGGGAAAAGAGAGTTCATTAAACTATTCTCTTATGTGAGTTCTTGAGGATGAAAGTGTATGCTATTTGCAATATATCAATTTTCTATACAAGAATCTTCATTGCTTAGTAAGAGAGAAATGTAGTCTGTTACAAGTAAAATAAATAATTATGGAAAATTTATATAGCAATGAATTCTCATTGTTCACATATATGCACATATTTGTATCACATATATGCACATATTTGTGTGTATCATACACAGGGACATTTATATGTGTATATTTATCATTCACATAGCTCATATATATGTTTATATGAGATAATATATATCCACACATGAGTAGAATGAGGCTCACATAATGACAGATTCTGATTGTTCTTCTTGCAGGCATATAAGTTTTAAAGAATATTTTAGTTGAATTGAATAAATAAATCCCAACTCACATTTCCGATAGAACATTGGTATAATTTATTATACCATTTATACATTATGCAACATACCTAATATTAAACATGCAGGAACAGTCTAGGTGTATATTGTATACTTAAAGAAATTCAGATACAGAGAGGGGTATTGTGGGAGCTCCTTCTGCACCTTCGGTCAATAGCCTTTATTTAAGATACCAGCCCACTTTCCCAGGGTCTCTTTTGCTTTAAAAAGCACCTGTAGCTATGAGCTCTCTCATGTTTTGGACTCCCCTTCTGGCTAGTAAACTCCTTTCTTGGTCGTGCAGAGGGCTGTTGTCTAGGATCGTGATTTGTGAGTTTTTCCTTTAAATAAATAATCCTTTTTATTAATCATAATCCCAAACTGGTGTGGGATTGTTTTGTGACTTATGCCCTAAGGGTATAGTCATTAAATTTAAGATCTGGCTCACTATTAGGTTGAAAACCAGAGAGGAAGAATTGGTAATGTTTCTGAGTAGGGCATTTCAAGCAGCTTATGTAAATAGTTAAAGAGAAAATGTGGCCTATCCATGCAACTCTGATAACTGTGTTCAATAGGGAATATTCATTAGTAAATTTTTTATCATAAAATCTAAAGTAGAGAAAAGAAAACTATATAGGAGAGTTGCTAATTGTCATACACACATTCATATGTACCGTGTGCCTATATATAAGGAAAAATGACTCTGTAACAAAATGCAAAGACAGTGATAAAGGAGAAGCCTGAAGAAGTCTTCCATAGAAACAGATATACTAGGAGAATAACAAAACAGGGACATATATCAACATTTAGGGCTAGATATTAATACGTTTTTTAAGCTTACTCTAATTCTGTATAGTTTTGAAAAGGCAAAGATTGAAGGCTTTTCTAAATACAACATTTAGAATTGTTTGGGTGAATTTCAAAAGCACAAGCTTAGTGTGTGGTTTTGGGCAGAGCCAACTCATGGTGTGCTTGGCCTGCATGTGTCAGAACATAAAGGGAATGTACACAATATTGATAATTTTGTCTAGAAATCAAAGGAAACTTACAACATCCAAGTGCAATGTGGGCTCCAATATTTTCCTGCCTTAACATAGAAATCTGCAAATCAATAGGCAGCATTTGTGTATTGTGCCTATCATTTCTGAGGTCAAATTAAAGAAATGCAATGAGTAGTATTTTTAAGTTAGGATTTCTTAGAATGCATGCATCTGTCAATCAAGGTATATACTGTGATCATTCTCTATGCCAAGCGCACTGATTATATTTTGTGGACCTATAGGTATAAAAGACAGTGACCTCACCCTCATAGAACTGAAAGTTTGTTTGTATTGAGTATATTATTGGAAGTCTTGGCATGCAAATTAATTGTATTCACTATAAATCCCAATGTACTGAGCCTTAAGTTTTGGTCTCACAGGAACAGACAAATACAAGTCTAATATAGACTGCTTGAAAAGGTTTGGAAAATAGCACTGTGCTTGTCTATTTTTTTGAATATTGGTCTTTTATTTTATTATAATATTTATTTATTCTTTTCTCATGTATTACATCCTGACTGCGGATTTTTCTCCCTCCACTCCTCCTATTCTCTCCCCTCCATCTTTCCTCTCCCTCAGATCCACTGCTCCTCTGCATCCCTTTAGCAATGAGTATGCTGCCCAGGAATGTCAATCAAAGATGACATAACAAGATAAAAAAGATTATGCATACCCTCTTATCAAGACTGAACAATGGGACCCAGTAGGAAGAAAAGGGTGTCAAGAGCAGGCAAGGATGTCAGAGACAAACCATGATCCCACTGTTAGGAGTCACACAAGAACACCTAGCTATACAAACATAAGATATATGCAGAGGACCTAGTTCAGACCCATATGGATTCCTGATTGTTAGCCCATTCCAAGAGATGTTTAAGCTTCAAGAGTGAAGAGGCTTCTTGAAACTGAAGGCAGTATAAAGAGGTGAATCCAATAATCTTCAGGATTCAATGACTATGGCTTCTAGAATATCAACAGCAATGGTGATAAATGGGATAAAATCTAAAGGAGAGGTTGTCATTTGATTGCTACCGACTTTTAGCATGAATCTCACAAGTAGCAGTGAAATACCTCAATCATATGTTTTTCAAATATCATTTAAGTTTCAATGTTTAGAGTGTGAATTTGTAAGTGAAACATCCAACCAGTGAAAGGTATTGATCTATTTTAATTTCACTTAAATACAACCCTAGAAATATGTCTAAATTTGCTTTATCTTGACCCTTTTTTTCTTATTTGTGTTTGACTTGTTGGACTTTGTAAGATGGGTTTGTTCTTATGTGTATGTTGTCTGTGGTTATTTAGAAAGAAATAGAGAGAAACATTTTGAAACATGAAATTGGCTATGTAGAGCGGCAGGACAGATCTTGGAGAAATTGAGGTAAAATAATACATCATGAAAATATATTGTATTGTTTTTAGTCCACCTATAAAACGAAGGCAATTAATATATATGTCAATATTATTATTGCTCATTTTAGTACTTACTATTATTTTTATTAATATATGTGACTTCGATGCAGGGAACTATCCTTGTGGCAACAAATATGTAGTTTTCTTGATTATTTTTATTTCCTTCTTTTCTTCATTTCCCTATTCTCTCTCTTTTTTTGTATAGAAAGGTTCTGATGCCTCATGGCAATTCTGGAACTTGGTGTATAGCAGAGGATGACTGAATTTCATGCCATATTTTTGCATTTTGATTAAGCCTTCTTTTTATGGTCATTGCCATAAGTAAAATTCTTAAAGAACTGAAAATATTGTTGATAATTAAATTATGATAAGCTGTTTTGAAATAGTATTTGCCAACACTAGAAAGAGCCATGGAATTGGCAAAATTGGCTTTTTAATCCATATATTGATTCTAATTAAGGATGGTTATAAAATTTCTTTCCTGGTCTGTATGTTGAACTATTATAAGACACCAAAACTGGAATTACACATTATTTCATGTATTTATTTCTTGGGCACAAAGAATTACACATTATTTCATGTATTTATTTCTTGTGCTTAACTAAGTTTTGAAGTCATTGTTCTTTTCTAGAAATTTAGAGCTCAAAATTACTACTCAAAAACTACTCTGGTCTCTAAGCATAAATTATTGTCATAGCTACATGTTTTTGTGCACAAAGCCCTGTATATGATCCCCAGCTATGAGAAAAACAAAGCCAAAAGAACCTAGGCACCCTAGATCATTGATGCAGTCATTGGTTAGATCAGACAGAATGACAAATCTTTCCTTTTTCTGAAAACTAAATTCTTAGAAAATATTCCTTGGAAAATTTGCTGTCCTTTAACTCAGAGTAAATTATACCTTTCTCTTAAAAAAAAAAAAAAGTTGTACATAAGTCTAAACCTGAAATTTTCAGTAGGGTCTAATGGAGTATATCCTTAAAATGATGAGTTTGAATAAATATGTAGCTACATACATGTATGCACATATTAAATATGTAGCCAATACAATACCTTGTATTTGTCCTTACTGTGTATTGTAACATGAGGGCTGGCTTGTTGGTGTTTATGTCCTGCCCTTTTCCCCGCAACTGGCAAGCCCCAAAGAAAATCACACAGAGATCTCCATAAGTTATAAAACTAGTTGGCCCATTAGCTCAGGCTTCTTGTTAACTTTTGTAGGTTATATTAATCCATTATTCTTATCTATGTTAGCCACATGGCTTGGTACCTTTCTCAGCGGGGCAGCTCACATATTGCTTCTTCAGAGTCTGGGCAGGAGTGGGAGGAAGAGCTTCCTTCTTTCCAGAATCCTCCTGTTCTCTTCACCCCAACTCTACTTCCTGTCTGGTTGACCCACCTATACTTCCTACCTGGCCAATCAGCGTTTATTTAAAAGATGATTGACAGAATACAGACAATTATCCAACACCAGTGTACTAATCCTGGTGTGCGAGGTCCTTCTCTCTCTGTGTGTTGCTTTTCTTGGTTAATAAAGAAAGTGCCTTGGCCTATTGATAGGGTAGAACTTAGGTAGGTGGGGAAAACTAAATGGCCTGCTGGGAGGAAGAAAAAAGTCAGAGAAACACCATGGAGCGACATGCTTGTAATTTTACCTGGTAAGCCATTGTCATGTGCCTATACAAAGATTAATAGAAATGGATTAAATTAATGTAAGAGTTAGACAATAAGAAGTTAGAGCTACACCTTACTAGACCTGGATGGAGGTGGGTGGTCCTTGGACTTCCCACAGGGCAGAGAAGCCTGATTGCTCTTAGGGCTGACGAGGGAAGGGGACTTGATTGGGGGAGGGGGAGGGAAGGGGAGGCAGTGGTGGAGAAGAGACAGAAATCTTTAATAAATAAATATAAAAAATAAAAAAAAGAAGTTAGAGCTAATGAGCCAAGCAATGTTTTAATGAATACAAATTCTGTATGGTTATTTTGGGGCTAAGCTAGCTGGACAGCCGGGAAAGACAAGCGGGTTCTGCTCCAACATAAACCTATGGCAAATTTTCACTTATATTAATACTCATATCTAATATTCACAATTAACTTTAAGTATCTATTATATTCTCAGTGAGAAGGAGGAGAAAAGTAAAAATCTAATAAATGAGGAAGCCTTGATAAAGGTCACAGATAGCTCTCCTAATTCACTGATTTGTTTAAGAATTGGTATTATCATGGATGAAATATTTTTTCATTCTTGAACCACATTTGTCGGGCGAGTTTTAAAGCACATCCTCTGGTGGTTTTCTTTACCATATATTCGCTCTGTAAGTTTTCTAGAAAAATAAAATGACGTTAATAGGCATGGAAAGAAGTATTTAATTCTCTTAATATGACCATTATATATTAAACAAATGTCACTGAGAAGGGTTTATTTAAGGAATTTGGATAAATACCTATATCATGGAAATGAAAATTTGTCAGAATTATAGGTTAAATGTCTTTTTAGAGCAGAGGATAATGAGGAATTCAATATAGGCACTGTACCTACAGTTCACAGTTTAATAGAATAACAAATCAAAAGGCAGTTTCAATGCAGTGAAATTTATTGAAATGTATACAAGATGTTATGAGATCTTGAATGTAATCAGAGTAGGATTGAGAAAAAAAAACAGTAACATACAGTCTAAAGGATGAGTTGAAACCATCTGATAAAATGTGAACAATTAGATTATCTATGGGATAGATGCATGATAAGTACATTGATTCCTCAATAACTAAGGAATAAAGGATCTTTTGATGGATATAATCTTGTTAACTTGATTAGATTGAGAGACATCTGGGATACCAGTATGTCACACTGCTGGGTGTGATAGTTTCTTGGGATATCTAGCATGCGGGATAACATAGTCTCGTGAATGTGTTTGGTACTTTCTAAAAGATTCAGTGTCATTTATGAATGAACAGGAAAATAGTAGAAGCCAGATACTGTTTACAACTTAACAAGCACATCAAATAATTATATCTATTGCTATTATTATCATCCAAGGACATTATATTTCAGCTTTTGTATTCTGGCAACACAGATTCACACTTGGTTTCTCAAAAGGAACTTCCGAGCTTTCTTCTTTGGACAGGGTAGGTCATGGGTCCCTATTTCCCATAGGCTTTCATTTTTGTGGATTGAAAACGACCAGGATTGATCATTTGATATTGGATCACCAATTGGTGTGTTCTACATTAGAACTACTATTTCTCCTACTCGCAACATTCCTTAGTTTCCTGTAATTTTTACTGAAAGGTGGAGGTCTCATGGGAATATTGGAAGATCTTATTGTTTTCCATGTTCACTTCATGTTTAGCAAATGGCCAGCCCTGAAAACATATGCACAAATAATAATGTATAGACTGATCAGGTTATATTCATATATTTAAGAATATACACACATATACATGAGTGCAATAACAATTAATGAAAAAAGAGGCCATATGTTTGAATAAAAGTAAGTAAAGGTCTATTGGAGGGTTTGGAGGTAGCAAAAATATGGATAAAATGCTGTAATAATATAATATCTAAGAAGCAAAAAAAGACTGGTCCTCCATTCTGCGGAGAGAAAAATCTTTTTCTTGATTACCTAATCTCAAATCATGAAAAGATCCTTTCAATAAATCATCTTTGATAACTTTTCCACTGCAATTTTATAGTGTTGGATAAAATTGGATTTATATATTTTAAAATTTGTAATAGGATTATTTTCTTGTATCTCATGAAATAATTAATATAAAAACAAATAAAAATAAACAAATTGTAGCAGAGACTGCTCTTTTGTTCCCAGTTGCCCAGACATGAACAACCACACAAAAATATGTTAATTACAACACTGCTTGGCTAACAGCTTAGGTGCATTCCTACCTAGTTCTTATGTATCTTAAATTAACCCATTTCTATTAATCTATTTATTACCATAAGGCTGTGGTCTACTAGTACGGTTTTAGTGTCTTTCTCCTTCAGCAACTACATTGCATCTCCCTAACTCTATCCACTCTCTCTTTGTATCTCTGTTTGAATTTTCTACCTGACTTTACTCTGTTAATTCATTGGCCAAAGCCACTTTTTTCATTAACCAATAAAAGCAACTCAGATATAGAAGGACATCTCACATCATCACCTGTTTTCTATCTAAATCAAAAGGAAGACTATAAATTTAACATAATAAAATTACACATAAAAAATTATCAAGAAAAAGTACAGTTACAATATTTAATCTATTTGTATCTGGGAAGTTTCATATCTAACTTATCTTTTATCATAACTAGGAAAAACTGTAACTATCTTCAACTCCATCAAAGATTCTAGAAGGATACACTAGTACCTAAGTAAATAGAAAGTGCATTATAAGCAACTTCCAAAACTCTAGATTTGAGAGAGACATTTAGTTGCCTGGAAAGTCACCAAAAGTTTGTAACATTGGTCCATCCATTTTCAGTCTACAAGCCCATAGTATCTGGCAGACATTTCCATGAAAGAGGAAATTTGAAAGACTATTTTGTCTATATTGACCGTTTGTCAGTCATCTTCTGTGTCCTGTGGACTGTCTGGCCGACTCTTTCATGAAGCAGGAACTCTAAAGGACCATCCCATCTTTTGGAAAGTTCAGTAGTCACTTTTCTGTAGGTCCTGCATGTGAAGTTCATATAGCATTCTATAAAGCAATCCAGGCAAGAGCAGCTTCTTTGACTAATGGATAGCCCTGTTACCTTGAAGGCAAATTCCATAATGAGTTCTTCAATGCCCATCAACCTCTCTGAAGTAATTGGTGCTGCCAGAAGCAGATAACTTTCATTGTTGAGAAAGGTCTAAGTTCTTAAAATATTTTAAATGCCATATTCTGTAGGTCTTTGAAAGTTTGGAAGAATGCATATCCATCTGCAATATATCTGTGTACATCCAGAAAGCCTAAATGACATGACTACAGTTTGACTATTATAGATGACTATCTATTAATCCATAATTTTAAATTCTACATTACATTTTTAAGTAAGGTGTATAAACATAATACCTTAAACTTTTATATATGTGTGTGTGTGTGTGTGTAACAAAGTCGACCCTAAATTTGTACCAACAAACCAAAGTCCATACCAATAAAAAGTATTTATTCCTATATTGCATCCTCTTTTTTTTTTGGAAATTTACTGTGAACATTAACCATTCATAAACAATCATTTTAAAATGAAAATAAGTATTTATAAAAGAATCATTTTGGGAATTTTGTTTTGCTTTCTCCAAACTGCTTCCTGCTGTTTGTTGGGTAAAGTATTTTTTTGGGCTTAGGTAAGCTCCCAATAGATCAGACCCACTGTCTCAGTGGGTGGGTGCACCCCTTGCGATCCTGACTTCCTTGCTCATGTTCTCCCTCCTTCTGCTTAGTTATTTGGACCTTGGGAGCTCAGTCAAGTGCTCCAATGTGGGTCTCTATCTCTATCTCCATTCATCGCCAGATGAAGGTTCTATGGTGATATGCAAGATATTCATCATTATGGCTATAGGATAGGGCCATTTCACGTTCCCTCTCCTCTGATGCCCAAGGAACTAACTGGTGACATCTCCCTGGACACCTGGGAATCCCTCTAGAGTCAAGTCTCTTGCCAACACGAAGATGGCTCCGTTAATTAAGATATATACTTCCCTGCTCCCATATACACCCTTCCTTTACCCCAACCATCCCATTCCCCCAAGCACCCTCCATTATCCCCTTCTAACTTTTCTCTCCCCATTTCCCCTTACCCCCATCCCACCCCACCCCCAAGTTCCCAATTTTCCCCTGGCAATCTTGTCTACAATATCCAGGAGTATAACTATATGTTTTTCTTTACGTTCACGTTGTTATTTAGCTTCTCTGGGATCAGAAATTATAGGCTCAATGTCCTTTACTTATGGCTCAAAACCAATTATGAGTGAGTACATCCCATGTTCATCTTTTTGGGTCTGGGTTACCTCACTCAGGATAGTGTTTTCTATTTCCATCCATTTGCATGCAAAATTTGCGAAGTCATTCATTTTTTTCTGCTGAGTAGTACTCTAATATGTATATATTCCACACTTCATCCATTCTTCATTTAGGGGCATCTAGGTTGTTTCCAGGTTCTGGCTATTACAAATAATACTGCTTTAAACATAGTTGAACAAATGCTTTTGTAATATGATAGGGCATCTCCTGGGTATATTTTCAAGAGTTGTATTGCTGGGTCCTAGGGTAGGTAGATCCCGAATTTCCTGAGAAACCGACACACTGCTTTCCAACGTGGTTGCACAAGTTTGCATCCCCACCAGCAATGGATTAGTGTACCCCTTACTCCACAGCCTCTCCAGCAAAGGCTATCATTGGTGTTTTTGATTTAAGCCATTCTGACAGGTGTAAGATGGTATCTCAACGTTGTTTTGATCGCATTTCCCTGATCGCTAAGGAGGTTGAGCATGACCTTAAGTGTCTTTTGGCCATTTGAACTTCTTCTGTTAAGAATTCTCTGTTCAGTTTAGTGTCCCATTTTTTAATTGGGTTAATTAACTTTTTAAAGTCTAGTTTCTTGAGTTCTTTATATATTTTGGAGATCAGACCTTTGTCTGTTGCGGGGTTGTTGAAGATCTTCTCCCTGTCAGTAGGTTGCATTTTTGTCTTAGTGATAGTGTCCTTTGCTTTACAGAAGCTTCTCAGTTTCAGGAGGTCCCATTTATTCAATATTGTCCTTAATGTCTGTGATGCTGGTGTTATACGTAGGAAGCAAACTCCTGTGCCCCTATGTTGTAGAGTACTTCCCATTTTCTCTTCTATCAGGTTCATTGTGTTCAGATTGATATTGAGGTCTTTGATCCATTTCGACTTGAGTTTTGTGAATGGTGATACATATGGGTCTAATTTCATTCTTCTACAGGTGGACATCCAGTTATGCCAGCACCGTTTGTTGAAGATGCTTTCTTTCTTCTATTGTATACTTTTACCTCCTTTATCGAAAATCAGGTGTTCATACGATTGAGGGTTAGAATCCGGGTTTTCTATTAGATTCCATTGGTCGACTTCTCTGTTTTTATACCAATACCAAGCTATTTTCAACACTGTAGGTCTGTAATAGAGTTTGAAGTCAGGGATGGTAATGTCTGAGGCACTTCTTATGGCCTGTCCCAGGACTTGTCTCCTGGCCACGGATAAAGAATAATCCAAACACACACAGACACACACACACACACACACACACACACACAAGACTTCAAAGATCAAGGAAGCCAGGTGGTATCCTCTGTTAATTTAATATCTTCTCTGAGTATCCTTGTAGCTGAGCTGATGCCTGGACAGCCCAGTGTTGGAGAAGGGGCTTTTGGACCCTTGAGCCTGTGACTTCTTTCTGGGAATTACTCAGGGTGTCCTTGGCAGAAGAAGACAGGTGTATGCCACCTGCATGGGTGCCCCTTATCAAAGAGAGGGGGTTTGTCTTGGAGGGCAAGGGCAGTACAACCTGGCCTGGATGGTACCCCACAGGCCTGCCTGGCCTCTTTTTGGCAGCCTCCATTCCACACCCTGACCTGGCTACTTCTACTCGGATTCACCCTGAGCCATCAAACTGAATTGAGCTCATGGCCCCCTCGGTATGCACAACCAGGTGGTACATGATGGTGTTGGTGGCGGGTGCCTTCTCACAGACCACTTGTAGGGTTCTGAGGAATTAGCTGTGCATCAGAAACCTCTTCTGGCCGATCCGGTTTCTGAATTGCGAGCCCAGCACGGCTCAAGGAAAAGCCATTTCACAGAGAATGCAAAGGAAAGAAAGGAGGGCCCTGCAGAAAGAGAAATAGAGGAGAGAGGATGGCAGGGAGGGAGTTATATGGATAACAGACATTGTGTCACAATGGTTAGCTGGCCCGGAGACCCTGAGCACCTGGCCAGAGATGTTGGGTGGTGTGTGCGGTTTCAGGCAGGAGCTGTGTGTGCTGCTGGAGAGGCTGAGCCAAAAGCTAGAGGTTTCCAGGGCGGGCCTATGCACAGGACGTGGGGTGGCAGGTACCCCAATGTCCCCAAAGGAACCTGGAGAAGGCCCACTATGCAGAATGCCCTGCAGCGAGGTTCTCTGATCCTCAGGACTGGGGAGGCTGTGCTCCCTGTGCCCAGCAAACTATGGGCGTTGGTGCTCCATGCGGTTCACCTCTCATGGGTCAAGGAAACTGCCGCGGACCATCTTAGTAGCACTAGGAGCACTACTAGGGGAGGTGCCCTTTAGCCAGTCCACTGCCATGTTCACGGAAGCACGGGAAATTGCTAGCAGGATTGGCAAAAACATTGCTGCTTGATGGCAGTAGTGCACCGCAAATGCCTACTGTAGCGGGGCAGGGGCACACGCCCTCTGCCCTTTCAGAACAGAAAAAGGAAAAAGCCAAGCCCAGTTAGCCAAGCTCCAAGATGGCCGCCCCCAACCAACCTACTGTGCCAGGCCGGGCCTGAGATGGGTGCCTAGGCCTTTTGCAAGGGATCCGAGGGCCTGTGGACCCTGAGGGGTGGAGGAGTTCCGTGCGGAGATGGGCTTCGGGAACCTCAAACTTCTCCACCACACTGCCTGGAGACACTGGGCTTCATGCTTAGGCCAGCCCCTGAAGGCTCTGCCTTTGGTTCCAGGGGTTCTCTGCTTGCCAGCCTGCAGGCCACTACAGCCACTGCATGCCAATCTGGACCACAGGGGAGGAGCCTCAGAATCAAATTTCAATTTGTGGACTTGGGAACCTGGAGCCCAGGGTCACCACCTAGGTGTGCAGCCAGACTATTCTGAGAGCCATCCCCTACCCCTGTCATGGGTTCAGCAACTCCTTCCATGACCCTGTCCCCCTGTGTGAACGTTCAATATGGCTGCAAGTTTGGCCTTGGGTCTCCTGACACCTTAAATTAAACCTGTGCAAAACCCAAGCTTCCAGGTCCTGGTGGCCAGCCAAGAAGGGGCCTGCCTCCCAGGCTGACCCCGTGCTCCTAGGGCACCACCTAGGGACTGGTGGGTCCAGTCTGCGAATTAGGGCCCCCACGGAAGATGGGCAGATGCCCCAGAGCAGACCACCACCCACCTGAGTGGGTCACATATAAGAGAGATTTTGGAAACTTCTGCATCTCATATAAAAAGTTCAGTATATAAACTTTGTCCTCAGGAAACTCTAGGACTTTACTCCTTAGGCCAGGAGAGTCAAGCAACTTCTCAATGTGCTCAAGGAACTGTGGGTCCCTGCCTATCTCCACAAGAGTCTATGGGACTGTCCACATCTGCACAAAGGAGTCTAGGACATCTTCCACCTGCCCAAGGGCTCTCAGGCAGTTCCTCACATACACAACATACATGCTCCCGGTCCACCTCTGCACAGAGCACAGCGGCATATTCATCATCTACCCAGTATCTCATCCAGCATGCCAAAAAGACAGTAGAAACTTTGAAATCTGCCCCAAGATTTCCAAAAATTTCGATCACAGCACAAGCATCTGTAGGACCTTTACTAACTCACCAGAAGGCCCCAAGATATTCATCATCTATACCAGGTATATGTAAAATTTTGACAGCTACCAGAAGGCATGTGGTATCTGATGATGGGCCTCTGCAACTTTCCATATCTGCCCAGGAAAACTTGAGTCCTTTCCATTCTTCCCAATGCCTTTCGAAACCTTCCCTGTCTGTAGAAGGGACTTTTGGTCTCTCTACACCGATGCATGGCACTCTAGGACACTGTTTCTTCCCTGGGACATCTTGGATCCTGGCAGTCTGCCCAAAGGGTTCAACTTTCAGACTCTTTAGGATTTATGCCTTCTTCAAAAGGGCAAATGGTCATTTCTTTATCTGGGCAAGAGACTCTATCATCTTTCCTAGAGCCATTGAAAATTTCCTTATCTGTTCAAGTGAGTACCAGACTTTCATTATCTTTACAATAACCTGAGGGATCTCGTCTTTCTTCACATGGAGAAAATACTCTGGAAGTTTCTACCTGTGCACATAGCAATCTAGTTTTATCCAATTCCTCAATAGGGGATTTGGGATCTTCCTCATTTATTACAGTGACCCTAGGATCCTCTCTACCTGCCAAAGTTGATTTAGGAATGTCACCATCTGTTTCATGGACTCTGACACCTCCTGTTTCTGCCTAGGGTGTTCGAGGAACATCTACATCTGCACAAGAGGTTAGGAAACCTTCATTAGACAGTCAGGGGAGAACAGAACCTTTGCCACATGCCCAAGATGATCTGGGACTCGGGTCTCTTTCTCTGGGAACTGAGGGAAATTCCCAATTTTCAAAGGAGAAATTAAAGTCTTGCCATCTGCCCAAGGGGGTTTTAAATCTGCTCTGTCTACCCCAGAGTCTGTAGAAAAATTGCTATTTGCCTCAAGGACACAAAGACTTTTCATTTCTACACTCCAAGATGCTGGGAGCTTTTCTCTATCCTCAAAAAAAAAAAAAAAAAAAAAAACCTCAGAACTGTCCACATCTTCAAAAAAGCATCTAGAATCATCACCAAATACCCAAACTTCTCTGAAACTTTCTACATCTTCCCAAGAGTCTTGAGGACCTACCCGATCTGCATCAGATACTCTGGAACATTCCCTACAAGACAATGGGTGGCAGAAATTGTACCTACAAAAGTGACTCTAGGTCAAACACCACATCAGAAGGGGTAAGAAGGAAATTCATTATCTGTTCAAGGAACTGTGAAATTGTCTATAACAGGACAAGATTCTCTAGGACCTTGCTCATTTGACCAAGGGTCTCCAGAATCATCCATATCTTCCCACAAAGTACAGGACCCTTCTAATAATCAAGGGTCTGTAGCACAATTCCCACCTGTCCCAGGAGATACACCTTCTCTCCCTGCCCAGGGAGTATTGCAAAATTTGTCATCATCCCAAGTTACTCTAGAAACATCACCTTCTCTCCAAAAAGGTTTATTAGATGTGCATGGTGCTCAGCAACTTCAACCTCATTCTCCAGTGTACCTGGGACATTCCCAATGTACTCCAAAGTCATCAGAAACTTTGACATCACCCCAATGGTATTTAAATGTTCAGATTCTTCATATCTGACTCTAGAAACTTTGCCACCTCTCACAGGAACTCTGGGACATTCACTATCTTCCCAAAGTGCTATGTTCCCTTCTGATTCTGACCAACAGATTCAGGAATCATCATCATCTCTCCAAAAATCTGTTCAATTCTCTCCATCTTCCAAAGGTTCATTGAGACCTACTCCATCTATACTAGAATCCACCAATCTTTATTATCAGCCCAGTTGTGCTCCAAATTGTCTATATCTGCCCAAGGGTTTCTAGGATCTTCACCTCAGCAAGGGTGTTTAAAAGATTCATTATCCATGCAAAGGGTTCTTGGAACTTCCATATCAGCACAAGAGTTTGTAGGACATTCAAAATCTAATCAAGAGTCTCCACAAATGTTCACATCTTCCCAAGAGTATCTAGGCTTTTCTTTATTACAAGTACATCATCATCTATTCCACAGGATTGTGGATTTTCTCAATCTTCAAAAGATATGTTAGGAACATCAGTATTTACACAAGGTGCTAGGAAAACTCCGTCATCTGTCCAAGGGTCTATAGTAACTGTACCATCAGTTCAAAGTGTTCTAGAATTTCAGACTTCTTTGGAGCGGCCTCTGGGCACTTCCCAATTTGCTTCAGAGACAACAGAACCTTTGCCATCTTCTGAAGAGGTTTATAGTATTTTGAAATCTCTCTCAAGGTCTATAGAAACTTTGACATCTATTTTACAGACACTGACATTTTCAACATTTGCCAAAGGTGCAGCGGGCCCTTCTAAAACTGACCAAGTGATACTGAGATCACCAACAGTTTTCCGCAAAGCTCTGGAATTTTCTCCATCTGACCAATAGTCTGTGAAAACTTCCTCATCTCAAGTGGGGCATGACAGAACTTCACTAATAGAGAAAGGTTTACAGTAAATATCTTCAGGTGAAAAGGTGCCTTTAGGAGATTCACCACTGTAGCAAATCTGTTCAGAAAATGCATTGTCTACACAAGGGGCTCTATAATGGGGATGTGCTATCGGGAACTCACCAAGGCCAGCTGGCCTGGGACTGAAAAAGCATGGGATAAAACCTGACTCCTTGAAGATAGCAGATAATGAGGACTACTGAGAACTCAAGAACAATGGCAATGGGATTTTGATCCTACTGCACGTACTGGATTTGTGGGAGCCTAGGCAGTTTGGATGCTCACCTTACTAGACCTGGATGGAGGTGGGTGGTCCTTGGACTTCCCAAGGGGCAGGGAACCCTAATTGCTCTTTGGGCTGAGGAGGGAGGGGGACTTGATGGGGGAAGGGGAGGAAAATGGGAGGCGGTGTCAGGGAGGAGGCAGAAATCTTTAAAAAATAAATAAATAAATGAAAAATTAAAAAAAAATTTCCCAGAAACAAACAAACAAAAAAAGAAGCTCTTGTATATTCACCATCTGCTCATGGGTCTTCAGATATTTCCAAGTCATCTGAAGAGGCCTCAGGCACTTGTTTGGATTAAGGACATTCAGGGCAGTCATTATCATTATTGTTATCTAATCTAGGAGATCTTGGCCTATCTGAATATTTCCAGGGGCATTAAAACATCTCCATCTACCCATAGCACTCTAGAAATACCATCTTCTACCCATGTTATTAAAGAAATTTCACCACCTGCCCAAGATTCTCTAGGATATCTGCCTCCTTCAGTACAGATTCTACAACAGCCTCCCCTTATGCCAAAGACATCAGAACCTTTGTCATCTACCAAAGAGGCTTGTAATATATCAGACTCTTCCCCAGGAACTTCAGAGATGTTTTCAGCTTCCCCAGGATCTCTGGAAATTTCATTCTCTGCCCAAAGTACTATAGGACTGTGTGTATCTGAAAAAAAAAAAGTTTAGGACAATCAGTATCTCTAGAAGAATCCCTGGGACCTTCTTTTCCTGACCAAGGGACTCTGAGAACCACTCCACCTGCATCTGGGACTGGGTCACTCTCCCCCTCAGAACAAGGTTGCCAGAAAATATCTTCATGTGTACAAGGACATTCACCATCTCAGCAATGCTATACAGGAAATTCATTGCATTCACAAGAGGCTCTGTGTCTGTCCATATCAGCATAGGAATCACTTGAACATTCACCATCTTCTCAAGGGTCTCCAGATACTTCTTTGTCATCCCAAAAGGCTTCAGGCCCTTCTTTGGACCATGTGTCTTTAGGAAAGTCATCATCTGATCTAGGAATGCTTGGACTTTCAGACTCTGATGAGAGGACACTAGAAACTCTACCATTTAGCCAAAGCATTCTAGAAATATGATCTTCTAACAATAGGGTTACAGAACCTTCAACAACTTTGCAAGATTCTTTAGAACATCTGCCTCCTTCATTGCAGACTCTGCAACCTTCTCTTACACCAGAGACCTCAGAACCTTTGCCAACAGCCAAAGAGGTTTGTAAGTTTTCAGAATCTATATTAGGTGCTCTGGAATCTTTACCATCTTTTTAGAGGCTCTGGGACATTTGAATTCTGACCAATGTACTCTGGGCCCTTCAGTATATGACCAAGGGAACCTGGAGCCATCAACATCTCTCCACAATACTCTTGGAAACCCCAAACCATCCCAAAGCATTCTAGAACTTATACCATCTACCCCTAAAGGCATAGGAACTTTCTTTTCAACAGAGTTTTTGGGACTGTCCACTTGTGCACATGATGACTTTATTCCTATTCATTCTCATGCTGACTGCCTGAGATATTCCTCTTATCCCAATAAAAGCCATAGACTTTCCAATTCTACCAAAAAAATTGCGAGTCATGCTCCATTTCCTGAAGGAGATATCAGATATTCACTTTCAGAACTTGATGCCTTAAGATCATTCCCTTCTGCCAAAAGTAGACTCACATCTTCCATATATGTCAGAAAGGACTCAATTCTGCTTCTACTCCTCCGAGGAGTGTCTCACCCCCAGCATCATCAGAATTGACCTTCAGATCTAGTTCCCTTCCTAAAAAAGATCTCAGATGTTCTCCCTCTCCACGAGGTGGCTCCAGACATTTGAAATCAAAGAAAACAAAATTGAAACATGCTCCTAAAGAATCATGCCTCAAATCTTTCCCATCAGAAGATGAAGGCTTGAAATTTCACCATTCTCCCATAAGGGGGGGTGGGGGCAGAGATTTGGTTTCTAACAAAGTTTGTGCAAGGCTTAAAACGGAGCCCAAAGAGAGCCTCACTACTACTTTTGCAAAGGGAGGTTGTAGATCCTCATGATCTCATGAGGAGGGCCTCAGATGTTCTCCATCTCCCCAAGGCAGCCCTAGACGTTTCAGATCTACCAAAATCAAATTGGAACAAGTCCCCTCTAACAAAGCAGATGTTCATGTTTCCCATTCAGAACATAAGGGCTGCAAACTACACTCTTTGTCCAAAATAGAGTCTAAGCATTCATCCTCCAAAAGGGACCAGAAACCAAAAGCTACTCATCAAGAGTGCATAGAACCTTACATCTCTAAGGGAGGCTTCAGATCCTCACACTCTCATGAGAAGGGCGGGAGTAGTTCTGCATCTCCCCAAGCCAGCCATAAATATTCCAGGTCTATTAAAACTAAATTGGAAGAGGCCCCCTCTAAAAAAGCAGATGTTCATGCTTCCCATACAGAACATGAGGGCTGTAATCACCTGTCTTTGTCGCAAAGAGGATTTAGTCATGCTTCATCTGCCAAAAGGGACAAGAATCCAGACACTACTCCTCAACAGAGCATAGAAGCTTTCACTTCCACAGAAGAGGACAGAGGAACTACTCCCTTTCATGAAGAGACCCTCAGACATTCTACCTCTTCTCATGGGACTTCCAGTCTTACTTCTACTTCTACCAGAACAAGACTCAGGCATTTCCCTTATACTCAAGAAGTCATCAAAACTTCCACTGAAGCACAAGAAAGTTTCAGGTCATCTCCAGATGGACACAGTCCCAAGGGGAGTGTCAAGTCTTCCTCTTTGCCCCAAAGCAATAATGTCAGACATCCTGTTTCTACAAAGGAGGATTTTGAACACAATCTTTCCATTCAAGAGGGACAGAAACCTTCCACTGGTGCCAGAGAGGGGAGCAGGGCTTGGATTGCTGTACAATGGGGACTCATATATTCATTAATTCCAAAAGGGAGTGCCACATCATTCCTTGTTGTCCAAGGAAATCTGAGACATAGCCGACCTCAACTAGCGGACATAATATCTTCCCTCTCTTACCAAGGCAGAGACACAGACTTCCAATATGAACATGGGGCCCCCATATGTAACCCTTCTGTCCTAGGAGGGCACAGATATTCACATTCAGTCCCATGCAGTCTCTGAAGGATTCCTCTACAAAAAAGGAGCCTGAGTTCTTACCTATCCCCTCAAGGAGACATCAGAACTTCTCAATGTGACCAAAGACTATACTATGGCCACCCTGTCCAAGGCAGCTTTAGAATGTTTCAATAAGAAAGAGAGAGCCTTGAGAATAGCCCATCTAAATCACTGAGCCTCGCATTTGCTCCTTGTAACCAAAGGGAATTCAAAAATGTGCCCTCTAATGTAGAATGGGTTAGAACTTCAACTTCTGTCCCAAGAAGCCCCCACATAATCCTTCTGCCCCTGACTGCTGACTGAGATGAATCTAGCACACAGGTTATACCATGAAACACCTAAATAACAGCGCCCCCATTCAGGAGGAAGCAGTTTGGAAAGAAAAAAACTGTGTCTATATTCCCAAATATTGCTTATACATGCTCTTTTACATTTAAAAGGGGATATGATAGAGATATGAATAATTTGCATTGATATGGATTTAATTTTATTTATATAAATTTAAGGTCAATATTGTTATATGTATGTGTATTTTTGACCTTGACTAAGGTATTGTGATTGTGTAGTTCATGTAAAAATGTAATGTATATAGGTTGTTAATGGATAATTATCAATAATAGTCAAGATTGTAGTCATGTTAGTTAGATTTTCTAGATGTGCATAGATATATTTCAGATAAGCATTCCTCATATCTTTCAAAGACTACAGAACATGGCATTTAATGTTTTAATAACATAGGACTTTTCATGATAGTGAGACACATCTGCTCTTGGCAGCACCAATCTACTTCAAGAGGAAGATGGACATCAAAGAGGATCCTTATGAAGTTGGTTAACAATTTGGGCAAGACACTGCTCTTGCCTGGACTGTTGCATAAACTGGACACAGAGAACCTGCAGAGAGAGGACTACTGAACTTGCCTAAAGGTGAGATGATCTTTCAGGGTTCTTGATTCATGAAGGAGTCTGTGAGACATTCTGCAGGACACAGCAGATAGTTACTGAACTGCCTTTGAAATTTCCTGCTTCATGGAAATGTCTCAGGATACTATGGACATGAAGGCCAAAGATGTATGCCCCAGCGGTACAAAAGAACTTTGGGTGACTGTCCAGGCAGCGAGATGTGTCTGTCACTTCTAGAGTTTTGGAAGTTTCTTACTTGTTTTCTTAGGTAATATTATATCCTTCTAGAGTCTTTGCTGGAGTTGAAGAATAGATAGATAGTTATAGTTGTTTTCCTTTGTTATGATAAAAGATAAAATAGATGTAAATATTGTAACTGTAATTCTTGCCTGATAACTGTTTTGTTATATGTAATTTTACTATGTTAAAGTTAAAGCCTTCCTTTTTTTGTTTAAACAGAAAAAGGGGAAATGATGGAGGAAGGTCATTGGTTAATAAAGAAACTGCTTGGCTCTGATAGGTTAGAACATAGGTGTGTGGAGTAAATAGAACAGATTGCTGGGAGGAAGAGGAAGTGAGGTAAGACGCCTCAGAGAGATGCCATGCCTCTCTCCAGGGCAGACGCGATAGAACAAGCCGCCAAGTGAGACATGCTGAATCTTTCCCAGTAAGACTGGTGCTACACAGATTATTAGATATGGGTTAAGGCTAGATATGATAGGTAGCCAGAAGAGGCTAGATAAAATGGGCCAGGCAGTGTTTATATGAATACAGTTTGTGTGTTGTTGTTTCGGGGCATAAGCTGTCCAGGTGGCCAGGAGCCGGGCAGCAGGAACGTAGCCCACAGCTCATTCAACACTAGGAAACCAAGGAAAAACAATCAAACAGATAATGGAAACTTGAAAACTGAAATGGAGGCAAGGAAGAAAACACAAACCAAGGGCCAGCTGGATATGTAAAGTCTAGGTAAATGAATAGAGACTACAGAAACAAGCATAACCAACAGAATACAAGAGATAAAAGAAAGAATCTCAGATTCTGAAAATACCATAGAGAAAATAAATGCACTGATCAAAGAAAACAGCAAATCCAACAAAATCTAATCACAAAAAGTTCAGGAAGTCTGGGACACAACAAAAAGACCTAACCTAACAATAATAGGGGTAAAAGAAGGAGAAGAGGTACAGCTCAACAGCCCAGAAAATATATTTAATAAAATTATAGAAGAAAACTTTTCCCAACCTAAAGAAAGATATTTCTATGAAGGCGCAAGAAGCATACAGAACACTGAATAGACTGGATTAAAAAAATCCCCTCGCCATATAATAATCAAAACACAAAACATACAGAATAAAGAAAGACTATTAAGAGCTGCAAAGGAAAAAGGTCAAGTTACTTATAAAGGTAAACCTATCAGACTTACACTTGACTTCTCTATGGAAACCATGAAAGCCAGCCAGATGGTCCTGGATAGATGTACCACAGAAACTAAGAGACAATGGATGCAAGCCCAGACTACTATACCCAGCCAAGCTTTCATTCACTATAAATGTAGAAAACAAAATTTTCCAGGATAAAAACAAATTTAAACAATAAGTAGCCACAAATCCAGCCTTACAGAAATTAATAGAAGGAAAATCACAAACCAAGGAGTCCAAAAATGCCCACAATAACTCAGACATCTAGTGACCCTTCACAAGCACAACTCGAAGAAGGGAAACACACAAACTCTACTATCAAAAATAAATGACCGGAGTTAACAACCACTGGTCATTAATATCACTTAATATCAATGGACTCAACTCACCTATAAAAAGGCACAGGCTAAGAGATTGGATATGAAAACAGGATCCAACATTCTGCTGTTTATAAAAAAACTCACCTCAAATGTTGTAGGAGCTACCGGCTACGTTCCTGCCTTCCAGCAGGCTTTACCCGAAATAACAACATGCAAATTGTATTCTTTTAAACACTGCTTGGCCCATTATATCTAGCCTCTTCTTGGCTAACTCTCACACCTGGACTAGCCCATTTCTAATAATGTGTGTGTAGCACCCCAAGGTGCTCTTACTGGGAAAGATTCAGCATGTCTGACCTGGCAGCTTGTTTCATCATGTCTGCCCGGGAGAGGGGAGAATGTCCTCTAAGCTCATTTCCTCTTCCTCCCAGCATTCTGTTCTGTTTACTCCTCCCACCTATGTTTTAACCTATGAGGGCCAAGAAGTTTCTTTATTATAATTTACCAATGACCTTCCTCCATCATTTCCCCTTTTTCTGTTTAAACAAAAAGGAAAGGCTTTCACTTTAACATAGCAAAATTACATATAACAAAACAGTTATCAAGTTAAAATTATAATATTTACATCTATTTTATCTTTATCATAACTAAGGAAAACAATTATAACTATCTATCTATTCTTCAACACCATGAAAGACTCCAGAAGGATATAATATTACCTAAGTAAATAAGAAATAAGCAACTTACAAACTCTAAAAATGACAGAGACATCTTGCTGCCTGGATAGTCACCCAAAGTTCCTCTGTACCATTGAGGCATGCATCTTTGGCCTACAGGCCTATAGTTTCCAGCAGACATTTCCATGAAGCAGGAAATTTCAAAGGCAGTTCAGTCACTATCTGTTGTGTCCTGCAGAATATCTCACAGACTCTTTCATAAGTCAGGAACCCCGAAAGATCATCTCACCTTTAGGCAAGTTCAGTAGTCCTCTCTCTACAGGTTCTCTGTGTCCAGTTTATGCAATAGTCCAGGCAAGAGCAGTTTCTTGCCCAAATGGCTATCAAATTCCATAAGGATCCTCTTCGATGCACATCTTCCTCTTGAAGTAGATTTGTGCTGCCAGGAGCAAAATGTCTCACTGTCATGAAAATCCCTAAGTTATTAAAACATTTAAAATGCCATATTCTATAATCTTTGAAAGATATGAAGAATACCTATCTAAAATATATCTATGTACATCTAAAAAATCTTAACTTACATGACTACAAACTTGACTATTATGATTATCTATTAACAACCTATATACTTTACATTTTTACATAAACTACACAATCACAATACCTTAATCAAGAGCAGAAATACATATACATATAACAAAATTGACCTTAAATTTCTATTACTAAAGCAAAATCCATATCAATGCAAATTATTCATACCTATATCATATCCCGCTTTAAATGTAAAGGAACATTTATAAGCAATAATTGGGAATATGGGCACAGTCATTTCTCTCCAAACTGCTTCCAGCTGAATGGGGCACTGTTCTTTAGGTCTTTATGGTATAACCTGTGTGCCAGGGTCACAGTCAGTTGGCAGTTGTGTGAAGTAATTTTTTGAAGGTGTTCACAGCAACCCTTCAGGAGGGCGTGATCCATCATACCATATGGGGATAGATGCAATCCACAGATTCTCACCCTCTGTGAAAACAAAATAAGAAACTCCTTTCCAAAGCATCATGTCCTTAGATCCAAATTTCAAAGTATAGGCATTTTCAAAATATCTATGTTGGATTAGTTCAGCAGCATTTATAAACAAATATCTTTTTGCAGCTGTTGTTCTTTTCCCAGCATTCAAACAATTCAAAGAGAGCATAATAGCATACATTATCAAGATTCTCTGTGTGTTTTCATCTTTTAGTGGCTTTATTTTAACTCTATTTTGTATATTTTTACCTTTATTTTATATTCTCTGTATATCTTTCCTGGAATAACTCTGTAGACCATGCTGTCCTTGAACTCCCAGAGATCCACCTGTCTCTGCCTCCCAGGCATTGAGATTAAAGGTGTACACTACTACACCTTGAACTCACAGAGATCTGTTTGTCTCTGCCTTCTAGGCACTGGGATTCAAGGCCTGTGCTGCCACACCTTGAAGTGACAGAGGTCAATCTCCCTCTGCTTCCCAAGTGTTAGGATTAAAGGTGTGTACTACCACACCCAACTATTCTCTTCCATTTTTTACTTTTAAGAACTTTAACTTTTAGCTTGCATATATATTTTTAACACACTGTAAATCATTTAAAATTTTTCTTTGTCTTTGAATCTCTCTTTACTGTATATCTCTCTTTCTTTTTCTGACCACATGAGCCTTTAAATTACTGAGCAATATGAGTATGATTAAAGCCATGGCTTTTGCATCTAGATCCAGCCCATTCCTTAGCTTTCTGTCATTCCAACCTTGTGGCTGAGGTACCGGCAAGAGACGTGTTCAGTGCCACAAGTCTACAGTGTTTCAAGGTCCTTGCCAGCAAACAAGCTACAACACTCAAATGCTCTCTCTGTAGCCAGCCCTCCTGCCTCAAACAGTCAGAGTTTGCCCTGGCAGGACAGCCCAGAAAGCTGGCCTTTTTAAACAGCGCAGCTTTTTTCCTGCTACGGGTGAAAACCGAAAAGCATTCAGTCGGCTTTTATCAACACAATTTAAGTGTTTTGTAGCAGGACCTCGTAAGAGAGCTGCAGGGTTTTGCAGCTAAAGCTGAGTCAGGAAGCTTCTCTTAGATGAGAGCACTTGTTTGCCTCTAGCAAGCAGAGCAGACCCGAGAAATTGCTGCTACCAAGAAAACATGCTTTACTCTTTCCCAAGCTTTCTCGGGCTTTCAGTGGATTCAGTTGTCCACACATCTGGGCGCCATTCTGTTGAGGGAGCTGTGGGCCTCTTCCCACAGCTTGGCTCCCAGCCGCCTGGCTAGCTTATGCCCGCAACCCGCAGCTCTCACAACACTCAACCACAATGACAGGCATCTACTCAGAGGAAAGGGCTGGGAAAAGGTTTATCAAGCAAATGGACCTAAGAAACAAGCAGGTGTGGCCATACTAATTTCAAATAAAGTTGACTTCAAAATAAAATCAATAAGAAGTAATGGAGAGGGATATCTTGTACTCATAACAGGAACAAATCATCACGATGAAGTTTCAATCCTGAGTACCTATGCCCCTAATATAAAAGTACCCACTATGTAAAAGAAACATTACTAAAACTCAAGGCAGTCATCAAACCACACACACTAATAGTAGGAGACTTAAACACTCCTCTCTCACCAATGGACAGGTCAATCAGACAGAAACCTAACAAGGAAATAAGAGAATTAATGAAGCTAATGAATCAAAAGGACTTAACAGACATCTATAGAAAATTCCACCCAAATAGGAAAGAATATACCTTCTTCTCCACAGCTCATGGAACTTTCTCGAAAACTCACCACATACTTGGTAACAAAGCAAACTTCCACATTACAAAAAAAAAAAAAAAATTAGTAACCACCTGTGTCTTATTGGATCACAATGGATTAAAGTTAGAATTCCACAACAATGCTACACCCAGAAAGACTACAAACTCATGAAAACTGAAGAGTCAACTACTGTACCACACCTGGATCAAGGAAGAAATAAAGAAAGAAATTAAAGTCGTCCTTGAATTCAATGAAAAAAATAGACGCAACATACTCAAACCTATGGGACACTATGAAAGCAGTGTTAAGAGGGAAGTTCACAGCACTAAGTGCCCACTTTAAAAAAAAAGAGAGAAAGCACACATTGGAGACTTAACAGCCCACCTGAAAGCTCTAGAAAAAAAGCAGACTCACCTAGGAGGAGCAGAAGACTGGAAATAATCAAACTGAGGCCTGAAATCAATAAAATAGAAACACGGAAAACAATCCAAAGAATCAATAAAACAAAAAAGCTGGTTCTTGGAGAAATCAACAAGATTGATAAACCCCTATCCAAGCTAATCAAATGTCAAGAGAGATTACACAATTTAATATCATCAGAAATGAAAAGGGGAGCATAACCACAGACACAGAAGAAATTCATAGAATCATTAGATCTTACTACAAAAGCCTGTATGCCACAAAATTAGGAAATGTAAAAGAAATGGCCACTTTTTTAGATAAGTACCATATACAAAAGTTAAACCAGGACCAGGTGAACAATCTAAATAGCCCTGTTAGTCGCAAAGAATTAGAAGCTGTTATCAAAAATCTCCTGACCAAAGAAAAAAAAAGCCCAGGAACAGATGGTTTCAATGCAGAATTCTACCAGAACTTCCAAGAAGACCTAATACCTATACTGCTTAATGTATTTCACAATATAGAAACAGAAGAGTCATTGCCAAATTCCTTTAATGAAGCTACAGTTACCCTGATATCAAAACCAGACAAAGACTCAAAAAAGAAAAAGAATTACAGGCCAAACTCACTCATGAACATCGACACAAAAATTCTCAATAAAATACTGGCAAACTGAGTCCAAGAATACATTAGAAAAATTATCCATTATGATCAAGTAGGCTTCATACCAGAGATGCAGGGCTGGTTCAACATATGAAAATCTATCAATGTAATCCATCATATAAATAAACTGAAAAAAAAACATATGATTGTCTCATTAGATGCTGAAAAAGCATTTGACAAAATTCTACATCCCTTCATGATAAAGGTCTTGGAGGAGTAAGGATACAAGTCTCATACCTAAATATAATAAAAGCTACTTACAGTAAGCAAACAGTTAACATCAAATTAAATGGAGAGAAACTCAAAGCCATCCCACTAAAATCAGGAATATGACAAGGCTGTCCACTCTCTCCATACCTCTTCAAGATAGTGCTTGAAGTTCTAGCAATAGCAATAAGACAACATAAGGGAATCAAGGGGATTATAATTGGAAAAGAAGTAGTTAAACTTTCGTTATTTGCAAATGATATGATAGGGTACATAAGCGACCCCAAAAACTCCACCAAAGAACTCCTACAGCAGATAAACACCTTTAGTAACATGGCAGGATACAAGGTCAACTCCAAAAAATCAGTTGCCCTCCTATACACAAAGGATAAGGAAGCAGAGAGGGAAATCAGAGAAACATCACCATTCATGATAGCCACAAATAGCATAAAATATCTTCGGGTAATTCTAACCAAGGAAGTGAAAGATCTATTTGACAAGAACTTTAAGTCTTTGAGGAAAGAAATTGAAGAGGATACCAGAAAATGGAAGGATCTCCCTTGCTCTTTGATTGGGAGGATCAACATAGTAAAATGGCAATTCTATCAAAGGCAATTTATAAATTCAATGGAATCCCCATTAAAATCCCATCAAAATTCTTCACAGATCTTCAGAAGACAATAATCAACTTTATATGGAAAACCAAAAAAACCCAGGATAGCCAAAACAATCTTATACAATAAAGGAACTTTTGGAGGCAATACAATCCCTGACTTCAAACTCTATTACAGAGCTACAATATTGAAATCATCTTGGTATTTGCATAAAATCAGAGAAGTTGACCAATGGAATCAAATAAAAGACCCAGATTTTAACCTTCACATCTATGAACACCTGGTTTTCGATAAAGGAGCTAAAAGTATACAATGGAAGAAAGAAAGCATCTTCAACAAATGGTGTTGGCAAAACTGGTTGACAACCTATAGAAGAATGAAAATAGATCCATATCTATCACCATGCAAAAAACTCAAGTCCAAAGAGATCAAAGACCTCAATATGAATCTGAACACATTGAACCTAATAGCAGAGAAAATGGGAAATAGTCTACAACACATGGGCACAGGAGATCACTTCCTATGTATAACCCCAGCAACACAGACATTAAGGGCAACATTGAATAAGTGGGACCTTCTGAAACTGAGACTCTTTCTGGAAATTAAAGGACACTGTCATTAAGACAAAAAGGAAACCTACTTACTGGGAGAATATCTTCACCAACCCCACAACAGACAAAGGTTTGATCTCCAAAATATATAAAAAAACTCAAGGAACTAGACTTTAAAATGCTATTCAACTCAATTAAAAAAAATTGGCACTGAACTGAACAGAGAATTCTCAACAAAAGAAGATTGAATGGCCAAAAGACATTAAAGTTCATGCTCAACCTCCTTAGTGATCAGGGAAATGCAAATCAGAACAACTTTGAGATACCATCTTACACCTGTCAGAATGGCTAAAATCAAAAATACCAATGATAGCCTTTGCTGGAGAGGTTGCGGAGTAAGGGATACACTCATCCATTGATGGTGGGAATGCAAGCTTGTGCAACCACTTTGGAAATCAGTGTGGCACTTTCTCAGGAAATTTGGGATCAACCTACCCCAGGACCCAGCAATACCACTCTTGGGAATATACCCAAGAAATGCTCTATCATATTACAAAAGCATTTGTTCAACTATGTTCATAGCAGCATTATTTGTAAAAACCAGAACCTGGAAACAACCTAGGTGCCCCTCAATGGAAGAATGGATGAAGAAATTGTGGAATATATACATATTAGAGTACTACTCAGTGGTAAAAAAAACAATGACATCGTGAATTTTGCATGCAAATGGATGGAAATAGAAAACAGTATCCTGAGTGAGGTAACCCAGACCCAAAAGGTGAACATGGGATGTACTCACTCATAATTGCTTTCTAGCCATAAATAAATGACATTGAGCCTATAATTTGTGATCCTAGAGAAGATAAATAAGAAGGTAAACCCAAAGAAAAACATATAGTTATCCTCCTGGATATGGGAAGTAGACAAGATTGCCGGGCAAAAATTGGGATCTTGGGGGTGGGGAGGAATGGGAGTTAGGGGCGATGGGGAGAGAAAAGTGAGAAGGGGAGGTTGGGGGGAACCTGGGGGAATGGGATGGTTGGTATAAAGAAGCAGTGGATATGGGAGCAGGGAAGTATATATCTTAATTAAGGGAGCCATCTTAGGGTTGGCAAGAGGCTTGACCCTAGAGGGGCTCCCAGGTTTCCAGGGAGATGTCCCCAGTTAGTTCCTTGGACAGCTGAGAATAGGGAACATGAAATGGCCCTATCCTATAGCCATACTGATGAATATCTTGCATATCACCATAGAAGCTTCATATGGCGATGGATGGAGATAGAGACAGAGCACTGGACTGAGCTCCCAAGGTCCAAATCAGGAGCAGAAGGAGGGAGAACATGAGCAAGGAATTCAGGACCGCAAGGGTGGCACCCACCCACTGAGACAATGGGGCTGATATATTGGGATCTCACCAAGGCCCGCTGGACTGGGACTGAAAAAGCATGGGATAAAACCGGACTCTCTGAACATGGGGGACAATAAGGGCTGACGAGATGCCAAGGACAATGGCACTAGGTTTTGATCCTACTCCATGCACTAGCTTTGTGGGATCCTAACCAGTCTGGATGCTCACCTTCCTAGACCTGGAGGGAGGGAGGGGAGGACCTTGGACTTCCCACAGGGCAGAGCACCCTGACAGCTCTTTGGACTGGAGAGCGAGGAGAGAGGAGTGGGTGGAGGGGGAGAGATGTAGGGGAAGGGGGAGGGAAATAGGAGGCTGGGAGGAGGAGGAATTTTTTCAATAAAATATTATAAAAACAATGGACAGAATTCTGATACTTAGTTGGTAGTGTTCCCATATTATTTAAAATGAGAGCGAACTTATAACTATTACAAATCTAGCTTGAATTTCAGGCAAGTGATAAAAACTAAAATTGAAGGAGCAAGTTAATCACTGCATCAGAAGAAGGACTCAGATAAGTGTCCTAGCTTGTTCTGTGTTTCTGTAGAAGAGTACTGCACAGTGGGTATTTTATAAAAAAATAAATGTATTCTTCACCATTATGTAGGCTACAAAGTTTAATATCCAGGTATCATCATCTTTTGAAAGTGTCATACTATGTTGGAAGGCAGGAAGACAAGAGAGAACAAAAGGCCAAGAGAATAAGAGTGGAGAAAATGTTGATAACTAATGCATTTATGATGGCATTGTCCTCCTGAACTAATCATTTCTTATTAGGCCTCGTGTTCCAACACTATGCATCTCAATCCATATCATGAGACCGTATAATAGAGAAAATACCTAAATATAAGAAAAGTTAAATATGACTAGCATTCATACAAGCACATCCATGGAGGAGATGTTGATGAATTTGATTTGATGGTCTATTTGGTGTAGGTCAAACAATAGTGAGATTATATGCTGACTAGGAGGAAGCATGTGGTCTAATAGGGCTGACAGAAGAATTATGTTGCCTAAGGATTTCAAAGAACTGCTAATCTCATACTAATAATTCCTGAAGACTGCGGTTATTTATAAAGAGGACATTAACCACTGTTCATTAGAATTCCTTTATTTGATTCTATTTTAAAATTCAGTTAGCCTTCATTTTCTGTTTAATATAAAGCTGACACAGATCATGGGTATGAAGGAAATAACTCAGGAAATAGAACTGTTACCATATTTAGTCATGTTGTTGACTATGATGTTTCCAAGTTTGTTCCAATATAAACTGACAGGGTACCTTGCCCACTAAAACTTATTAGTAATTTTGGTGTAATATTGCAAATTGTTATAAAAATAATGACTCATATGAGAGACTCTGATGACAGTATTATGTGTATATAAAATGCATTGCAATTATGTGAATTAATAATAAACTGCTACTTAGAACTTTTTACTGTAATACATTAGAGTATTAAAGGACTTTAAAGTATGTGAGGATTCTGATATTTTCCCATCATGGTTCCTGAATAATTGTGTCCAAACTGGGGCACAGTGAATAGTGAAAGTGAATACTAACAAGATATATGCTTACCCAACAACGTTGTCATACATACACAATTGTTCTTTCATTGTTTAAATGCTTACAGTTTATTTAATAAAGCTCAAGGCCTTCCTGGTAAGTTCAAATAGTAATTGTAGTTATATGCAGCAGTTTAGGAAAGTATGAGAGCAATATTGAGCAAATATGGAGAGTGTATTTGGAACGCTCTGAGGGGAAATTTATTTTACTGTCCTCCTTCAGTTCAAGTTGAAACAGAGCATGTAGCCAGGGTGGTGGTGGTACACGCCTTTAATCCCAGCACTCTGGAGGCAGAGGCAGGGGATCTCTGTGAGTTCAAGGCCAGTCTGGTCTACAAGAGCTAGTTCCAGGAACCAAAAGCTATGGAGAAACCCTGTCTCGAAAATTGAAAAAAAAAAGAAAGAAACAGAGCATGTAAAGCTATTTAAATGCTCTTTTATCTGTACTTACCTCACCTTCCTTCTCAGATCTCCTTTACCTCAAAATGTATATCCAGGACTTTTGTGCATTTATCATGTCCTTTGTATATAAAACTGACATGTTTGGGGTCTGGCTAATGTGAGTCATTTCACATTTCTGAACTTTGAGTAGCTCATATGAGAATCTGATTGGTCTCTGAGCTTCCCAGGAACTCAACTAGTGCTAGATGTTATGTTCTTTTTGTGTGCAAGAATGAGGAAAAATGTACAATTGAGCTTGATATTTCCTTTAAGCAGAAAGCATATTTTTCTCATTTCATTTCTTCTCTCATGAATGTATATACACATATGCACACACGGACATACATCATTCATCAGATAGAGAAACAACATCAATAAGATAAAAGAAGGTAGCAGAAAATGATGTAGGGTTGATGATTTTATATAAAAGTAGAGAATGGAAGGAGGAAAGAAGGGACAGGAGAGAGGACAGGGAGGGAAGCAAGAAGGAGGAAGTCAGAGGTGAGGCAAATTAGGCAGTGAACAAGACAGGCCATTGAGCAGCCAGCACTGTCACACATACTCATAATTGCTACTCATCACAAATGGACTGTGAAAGCAAAAAATAATGCCTTTTAAAGTCACTTCTATGTTACATTTTCAACCGGTAAGAAGTTTTATAATATGCAATCAATCAATAATTTGCAAGATCATCAAACTCTTACAATAAAAGGAAAGAAGCCATTAGGTCTCATATATGTTCACAGTGGTAAGTCTCAAAAATAAATTATAATGAAAGCTGATTTCTACACACTGACATCCCAGAACTAGAGTCCAGAAGACAATGGTCATCAAGGTCTCCCCAGGATTACAGATGTTCTGAGGCAAGTAAAACTACAGATTTATTTAGTTCAAAATGATATTATTTCTTTTTCAATCTTAATCACAAGGCATAAGAAAGAAAGAAAGCATTTCTATGTTGAAGCATACTCAATACAAAGCATGAAAGTCTGGATAGGGCAGAATGGGAAGCAAGGAAATGTAACCTTAACTCTGGAGTGCATAACTGTGAAAGAAGATTATAGGAAAATGCTTTAAGCTAAGTTTCAAGATCACTAAAATTTGTACCCAATTTGTTCATTGTCTACATGCACTATTCAAAAAGAGCAGTGAATATGCCAGACATAGATCTCATGCTAGGGAATAACAACTTAATTTATTTATTATTTTAAAACAATCTTTTCTTATTTTATATACCAATACTACTCCCTCTGTTTCTTCTGCCCCCCCCCCAATTTCTACCCACCCAAAAGTCCCATCTACTCCTCAGAGAGAGTAAGCCTTCTCATGGGAAGTCAGCAAAGTCTGATACATCACTTCTATGTAGGATCAAGGCCCGCCCCTTATATCTAGTATGAGCAAGATATCCATCCCTCCAAAGAAAATGGGTTTCAAAAAGCCAGTACATGCAGTAGGGTTAAATCCTAGTTTCACTGCCAGTGGACCCACAGTCTGCCCAAGCCATATACCTGTCAGTCACATTTAGATGACCTAGTTTGGTCCAATGTAGGTACTCCCAGCTGTCATCCTGGAGTCAGTGATCTCCCCCTAGCTCAGGTAAGCTGTCTGTGTGGGTTTCCCCACTATGGTCTTGACTCCATTGCCTGTATTCTCTCTTCTGCCTTTCTTCTACTGGACTTCAGGAGCTTGGCTCACTGTTTAGCTATGGATCTCAGCATCTTCTTCCATCAGTGGTTGAATGAAAATTCTATGATGATAATTAGGATAGTCAACAATCTGATTACAGAGGCAGGCCTCTTTACTAGTACTAGGAGTCTAATCTGGAGCTGTTAAGGATTCCTGATGATTTTTCTGGCACCAGATTTCTCTCTGACCTCAATTTTGTTCCCTATATCAAGATATTTCATTCACTGTTCTCCACCTCTGTTCTTTCCCATCTCAGCCATCCCATTCCTTCATTTCTCCTTGCCCTCCAATTCTTCCCTCTCCTTCCTCCTCCCACCTTTCTTCCCCCAACGCTCTCAATTTTATCAGGAGCTCATTTCTTTTTCTCCTTCAGAGGGGTATCCATACACACATCTCTTAGGATTCTCCTTGTTACCTTGTTGTTGACAGATGATTCTATTCTGCCTAGTCCCACAGCCATTCAGTTCCAAAGAGCACACAGAGGCTTATATTAATTAGGAATTGTTTGGCCTATTAGCTCACACTTATTATTAGCTAGCTCTTACATCTTATATTAACCCTCAATTCTTATGTATGTTTAGCCACATGGCTTGGTACCTTTTATCAATAAGGCATTTTCATCTTGTTTCTTCTTCCTCTAGCTGATAAGTCAATCTGCCTTTCCCCTTTCCATAATTCTTTTGGTCTAGTAGCCTCAACTATACTTCCTACCTAGCTACAGGACAGTATGTGTTTTATTAAACTGATATGAGTGGCAAATCTTTATAGTCTACAAGAATATAATCCTACAGCATTCCCCCTTTTTTCTTTTCAAAAAAAGAGCTCTGAATTTGATCTCATTTGTTTAGCTTTAGTATATATGTTGAAGGTACAAGTTACAGTCTGTAGGTGTAGGTGGACTCAGGCCAGTGACAAGTCATATCAAACCAGTCACAAGAAAGTTGAATTTTCATCATTAATGTGTTCCTTTATCTGGATCTTTGCAGAGATGGAGAGTTGCTTGGTCAAAACTTTCTGGAATTAAAAGGGAAGAGTCCTTTTTGTCTGGCAGTGTAGAAAGTCTCAATTAGGAGGAGATGTGTTTTTAAAAGTTCAGTCCTATACACTCTATGCATCTGCCTTGACCCCCTCAGTCATGTTGACAGCTGATGGTCCTCCACACATGTGTCATCTTAAATGCTTCTGGAAAAATATGTAGAGTGATTTTCTTAAGCCTAGAACCACTCTGTAGCCAATAATTTGTTTCTACGGCTTCTACTGACTCATGTATATAGTGAGGGAACTCCCGAATTAGTGTTCCTGTGTGCCACTTATGGGTTGAGAGAGGGCCTGACCTTGTGGAAAAGTGTCTTTATAGAGTGTAACTTAGTAGAACAGATCTCTAAGGTAAGGCTCCAAGACCTATATACTGCAAAAGTGGCCAGGATAGATCTCAGTTATCTTGATGTATTGTGACACGTTATTTGCTACTGTGGGATAATGCTCTTGTATCCTGTAAATATTTGTCATTTGTGTTGGTTTAATAAAATTCTCATTGGCCAGAAGCCAGGCAGGTAGTATAGGCAGGGTAAATAGAGTAGGACAATTCTGGGAAGAGGAAAAGCTCAGTCTGCAGTCACGACCCAAATGCTGAGAAAGCAAGATGAGAACGCTGCACTGAGTAAGGTACCAACCCACGTGGCTAAACATAGATAAGGATTATGGGTTAATTTAAGTTATAAGAGCTAGCTAGGAATATGTGTGAACTGTTGACCAAACAATGTTGTAATTAATATAGTTTTTGTGTGATTATTTGGGTCTGGGTGACCAAGAAATGAAAGTGCAGTGTCTATCTACAATTTGCTGTTCTCTCTATATGTATTTGTCTATTTCTCTCTATATACATTTCTCTATCTCTCTATCATTTTATCATCTCACAATCAGCTCTATACTCCATCATTTCTTTCTCTATTATATCATCTCTTCCTCTATCATCTTTCTGTCATCTCTTTCTCTATAATTTCTCTATCACCTCTCTGTCATCTCTTTAAATATTATCTCAATCATCTCTGAATCATCTCTTAATTTATCAACTCTTCCTTTATCATTTCTGTCATTTCTTTTTCTATAATCTCTTTCACTAACAACTCTCTATCATCTCTTTTTCTATCATCTTTTTCTCTACCATCTCTTTCTCTATCATCCCTTTCTCTATCATGTCTTCCTCTATAATCTGTCATCTCTTCCTCTATCATTTATTCCTCAATAATCATTTCTTTCTATATCATTTCTTTCTTTATGACCTCTTTCTTTATCATCTCTTTCTTCAACAACTCTTCCTTTATCATTATCTTTTTCTCTATCATGTCTTCTTCTATTATCTTTCACTATCATCTCTTTCTTTTTATCCCTTCCTTTATTATCTCTCTGTCATCTCTTTATCTGTCATATCTTCCTCTATCATTTCTTTTCTAATTATCATCGCTTTCTCTATCATCTCTCTATCATGTCTTCCTCTATTATCTTTCTGTCATCTCTTACTCTATCATCTGTTTCTCTATCATCTTTATCTCTATTATCTTTCTATTATCTTTCTCTATCATCTCTTCCTCTATCATTTATTCCTCTATCATCTGTTTTTCTATCATCTCTTTCCCTATTAATTCTCTATCATCTCTTTCTCTATCATCACTTCCTCTATCATATCTTTCTCTATCATCTCTTTCTTCATCATCCCTTCCTTTATTATCTCTCTGTTATCTCTTTCTCTATCATCTCTTCCTCTATCATTTCTTCCTTTATCATCTGTTTATCTATCACCTCTTTCTTTATCATCGCTTTCTCTATCACTTTTCAATCATCTCTTTCTCTATCATCTTTTTCTCTTCCATCTCTTTCTCTATCATCTCTTCCTCTATCTTCATCACTTTTGCTATCATCTCTTACTCTATTTGCTCTTTCTCTACCTCCTTTTCTCTGCCATCTCCTTCTCTATCACCTTTATTATTACTTTTTCATCTCTTTCTCTATGATCTCTTCGTCTATCATTTCTTCATCTTACATCTCTTTCTCTATCACCTCTATCATCTTTATCATCATTTTCTGTACCATCTCTTTCTGTATCATCTATTTCTCTCTCTCTTTCTCTGTCATCTCTTACTCTATCATCTCTTTCTTTATCACCTCTTACTTTATCATGTCTGCCATCTCTTTTTCTATCATCTCTTTATCATCTCTCTACATTCCTTTCTCTATCATCTCTATCCTCTAATTTCTTTCTCTAGTCTATCATCTTTTTCTCTATCATCTCTTCCTCTATTATCTTTATGTTATCTCTTTCTCTATCATTTCTTCTTCTAGTATGTTTCTATTATCTTTCTCTATCATCTTTTCCTCTATCATCTCTTTCTTTATCATCTCTTCCTTTATTATCTCTCTGTGATCTCATTCTTTATCATCTCATCCTCTATCATTTTTCCTCTATCATCTCTATCTCTATCATCTATTTCCCTATCATCTCTTTCTCTATCACCTCTCTATCATTTCTTTCTATACCATCACTTCCTCTATCATATCTTTCTCTATCATCTATTTATTTATCATCTCTTCCTTTATCCTTTCTGTCATCTTTTTCTCTCATCCCTTTATCATCTCTCTATTGCTTCTTTCTCTATCATCTCTATCCTCCAAATTTTTTTCTATAGTCAATCATCACTTTCTCTATTATCTCTTCCTCTATTATCTTTCTGTTATCTCATTCTCTATCATCTATTACTCTATCATCTCTTCCTTTATTATCACTCTGTCAACTCTTTCTCTGTCATCTCTTTCTCTACCATCTCTTCCTGTATCATCTCTTCCTCCATCATCACTTCCTCTATTATCATCTCTTCCTCTATCATGAATTCCTGTATCATCATCTCTTTCTCTGTCATCTCTTCCTCTATCATCTCTTCCTCTATCATCTCTTTATCACCTTTCTCTATCACCTTTACTCTGTCATATCTTCCTCTATCATTTCTTTCTCTATCATCTCTTTATCACCTCTTTCTCTCTCAACTTTTCTCTAACATCTCTGTCTCTATCAGGTCTTTCTGTATCATCTCTTTTTCTATCATCTCGTTTTCTATCACAGTTTTCTCTATCATCACTTTCTCTAACATGTCTTCCTCTATCATCTCCTCCTCTATAATCATGTCTTTCTCCATCATGTCTTTCTCTATCTCCTCTTTTTCTTTTATCTCTTTCTTCAACACCTCTTCCTTTAACATCATCTTTTTCTTTTCATCTCTTCCTTTATTATCTCTCTGTCATTTCATTATCTATCATCTCTTCCTCTATCATTTCTTCCTCCATCATCTTTTTCTCTATCATCTCTTTCCCTATCATCACTTTCTCTAACACCTCTCTGAAGGCGTAAGTCACGAACAATGCCACACCAGTTTGGAGTTATGATTAATAGGGTATTATTTATTTAAAGGGGAAAAACCTTACAGATCACTGTCCCAGACAACAGCCATCTGCAGAACCAGGAAGGGAGTCTAGTCTCTGGCGGAGCAGGAAGTGAAGAGAGCAAGCAGAGGAAATCGCCACTTTTTTAAAGGGAGAGAGACCACGCCCCAATGGGCTGGTATCACCGCAGCTATTGGTTGGAGGGGTGGAAGGACTTCCCGCACACCTCCCCCTTTTGTTTAAGTAAGAGAGTTCTAAACCTACTAAGAAATTATATACAATAAGTACAAATATCCTATTCTAACTAGCTTAGGTCTTGTATAATAAATAACTTGGCCAAGTCGTGAGAGAAAAGTAACTACATTTATATAGTCTTCAACCCCATCGAATGCAGCGGTTGGATTAATAAGCACCAATGATACTAGGTATTTGAACAAGTTTAATAACAAAACCAGACTCACGAAACCAAGGTTCCAGCGGAGTAGCCAGCGAGACAGGAAGGAAGGAAGCGAGGAAGCAAGGGAAGGCGCAGCGTCTGCGCGCCCCATTTATCAGTAAACATACGCCCGAGGGCAGCCCGCCCCCAAGGGGAGGGCTTATCCCTACATCTCCCTCTTTTTGTCTAAATAAGACAGAACTAACCTAAATACAACTATAAACAATAATAATAAATAATAGATATAACAAACAATATTGAGAACGAAAGTTTTTCCAGACATTCTATCTCAAGGAGTCTAAATAATGTAGAGAGTAATTACAATTATATAATCTTCAACTCCGTCAAAGATCCAAGAAGGGAATAAATATTACTTAACAAATGAGAGATATCCAAAACGTGCCATAAATGACAGAGACAACAGACTACCTGGGCAATCACCCAAATTCTCGTTCGCAATGTTGAGTCAACCAACTTTGGCTAAGGCCTAGCATAACTGACATACCATTATCAAATGCAAGGAATTTTCTTAGAATTATCCTACCCTGTCTTGGCAAGATAAGACAATCCTGTTTCATATCTTTGTCAGTAGATGAGGTATGGGCTTTTCTTAACCCAAAGGCCAATTCTGCCAAGAAGACAAACTCCCAGTGGAGTGTCTTTGGTGCTCAACGTTCTCTCAGGAGTAGAGTGGCGTCGCCAGGAGTAATTGTGTCTCGGCACAGAATTCTAGGTTAGCTTAAAGGCCATTTTCTACAGCTCTTTAAAGAGGCTGAAGATTATACTATCTATACTAAATATAATCTCTATGTATCTAGAATACCTTATTAACCTAAAAATAAACATGACCAACATAAAATTCTCAATACCTATCTAACTTGAAGACTAAAAGAATAAACAACTGTGCAATACATGAAGACAGTGATCTTCATCTGTAAACAATGTCATTACATATCAAATGCAAACAATGTTATTACATAAATAGTATCAGAGGTAGAAATGTACATTGTGATATGGTAGATGTATCAATACAATATAAGCATACTCTTATACAAAAATAGAGGTAGGAACACTCACATTCAATATTCAATATGTCAATATACAGGAAACAGTACCAATACAATTTTCTAAAAACAGTAACTCACAAATACCAATCATCCCATCAAACCAGTTAATCCCCCCCCCTTTTTTTTTATCATACCCCTAATTCCATAAAACATCTCCCCATCCCCTCAACCCCAAACCAACCACTAAAAGATGTCCCTAACCCTGAGGGCAAACTCTGTTGGGAGAGGGGACGCCGTCCTCTAAGATTGCTTCAAGCTGACATGGGGGCGATGTTCTCCTTAGGGGCTCCTGTGAAAGCAAATGAAGGTAAAATTCCCAAATTAACCTTTGGCCTAAGAAAATTATAACTAGTCCCTGAGCTCTTTGAGAAGGTCCGGCCAGAGTGTTGTCAAAAAATGTGCACCATTTGAAATTGTCTTGTGCAGTTGGTACCAAAATTATTAGCACGTAGAAAAGAGAAAAAAGAAATATATATATATATATATATATATATATATATATATTCATGACGTCATAAAACCAGGTTGAGTTGATGTTGTGGGGCCCCATCTTCATCCTGGAAACTTCAAAAATTACTGTAGGAAAGTTTGTTGCTTGTTATGGGAAATTTAGACACTAACAACAAGGACATATACTGACATATAAAGAAAGACACAGATACGAGGAACAGCAAGAAAAAAATTTATCAAGTATATAACTCTCCTCATTCTGTCCCATTTCATGGCTCCTGATCTGAGACAGAACCTCTGAAATATCTATTATCAACAGGCTTGGAATTGAAGAGGGACTGAGCCATAGTCCAACTCCAAAACCAGCTCTACATATTTATAAAGACGTGTGCAAAACAAAAAAATATATATATATATATATATATATATATATATATATATATATATATATAATCAATACTTACAGTATATAAAGAATGTTAGTTGATCCTTAGTGGGTCGTAACTATTATCCATCCATCAGTAATTAAATATTCAGGGTCCCTTAAATTCTTTGAAGATCAGTATTTTCCTGTGGAGATAAGAAAAGAACCCTGCCCCCAACCTATCTGTATTCCTTACCATCAGTATGCTCGCCATCCATGTGAATTAATTATTATTTATCTTTTCCAAATGGCTTTTCTTCTTCATACCGAACCTTTATTAGTTTTGACGGTATCCACAATTGTTCCTCACATGTAGAGATAAGAGCAAAACCCCTTCCCCAACGCAGCACATCTCCTGGCTTCCATTGTGAGGTCAGCACATCCTTGAAATAAACTGGTTGATTTAGTTCAGTAGACTTTTCCATTATCCAATGTCTTTCTGCAGCCGTTGTCCCCTTCTCATTAGCGTTAAGAAAATTCAAGGTTAACAAAGCATTATGTAACCTATTTCTGGGGGTGTTTTCCACCCCTTTCTGTTTATTCAACATATCTTTTATAGTTCGATTTGATCTTTCTATGACTGCTTGACCTGTAGGATTGTATGGTATACCTGTAACATGCTTGATATTGTAATAGTCAAAAAACCGTTTCATTTTCCTAGAGGCATAAGCAGGACCATTATCCGTCTTTATTTGTGTAGGTATATCCATGATAGCCATGACTTCTAATAAAGGAGTGATGACTGAATCAGCTTTTTCTGAACTTAAAGCAGTTGCCCACTGAAAGCCTGAATAAGTGTCAATGGTGTGGTGAACATACTTCAATTTGCCAAATTCTGCAAAGTGGAACACATCCATCTGCCAGATTTCATTCCTATGGGTGCCCTTTGTATTAGCCCCTGCTGGCAGTGGCGTTTGGTTATAGAAAGAGCAAGTAGGGCATTTCTTTACAATCTCCTTAGCCTGTTGCCATGTAATAGAAAACTCTTTCTTCAAACCCTTGCTATTAACATGATGTTTTTTATGAAATTCAGAGGCTTGTAGCACACTACCAATCAATAACTGATCAATGTCTGCATTACCTTGTGCTAGAGGACCTGGCAGACCTGTATGGGATCTGATGTGTGTTATGTACATAGGGCAAAGCCTGTTCCTGATCAAATCTTGAACCTGGATAAACAATGAGGTTAGTTCTGTATCATCAGGTATAAATTCAGCAGTTTCAATATGTAAAATAACTCTTTCTGCGTATTGTGAATCAGTAACTATATTAATAGGTTCTCTAAAATCCCTTAGCACCATAAGAATGGCATATAATTCTGCCTTCTGGACAGAATCATAAGGACTTTGTTCCACCTTTACCCAAGTCTTCCGATTTGTAACCTGCCTTCCCTGTTTTATTGGCATCAGTATAGAACGTACGGGCTCCAGTTATTGGAGCATCACGGACGATTCGAGGAAAGGATCCAAGAAGTTCTCTTTATGAAGTTAAGCCTCTTGCTTTTTGGATAGTTGTTATTAATGTCTCCCAAAAAATTAGCACAAGCTCTTTGCCATGGTTCATTATCTTCCCATAATTTCTTTAGTTCATCAGCAGTGAAAGGCACTATAATTTCTGCTGGGTCTATGCCTGCTAGTTGACGAAGTCTCAGCTTGCCTTTTATAATTAACTCAGAGACTTTTTCCACATAAGTTTTCAGTTTTTTACTTGGTTTATGTGGTAAAAAGATCCATTCCAAGATAATATCATCTCTCTGCATTAAAGTTCTTGTAGGAGAAATTTTTGATGGTAATATGACGAGAATACAATCGAGCTCTGGATTCACCCTGTCCATATGTGCCTGTTGTAATTTTTCCTCAATCATCGTCAGTTCTTTTTCTGCTTCAGCTGTTAATTCTCTGGAACTGTTTAAATCTTTATCACCTTCCAAGGTTTTGTTCAAATGAATTATTAGATCAGGTGTTATCCCAATAGCTGGTCGTAGACTGGAAATGTCTCCTAACAGTCTTTGAAAGTCATTAAGAGTCCGTAGGCGATCTCTCCTAATTTGTGCCTTTTGTGTCTTAATTTTTTGCAAACCTATTTTATAACCTAAATAATTAACAGAATCTCCCTTCTGTATCTTTTCAGGAGCAATTTGCAATCCCCATTTAGGTAAAAGTATCTTTATTTCTTCAAACAGTCTGTTCAATGTATCCATGTTTGAATCGGATAACAAGATGTCGTCCATGTAGTGGTATATTATAGATTTAGGAAACTTCTTGCATATTATTTGCAATGGTTGGTTCACAAAATATTGGCACAAGGAGGGGCTATTTAACATACCCTGGGGGAGGACGGCCCAGTGGTACCTCTTGGAAGGTTGAGAATTGTTGTAAGTAGGCACCGTGAAGGCAAATTTTTCTCTATCTTCTTTTTGTAAAGGTATGGTGAAAAAACAATCCTTTAAATCAATAACTATAAGAGGCCATCCTTTTGGTAATAAAGAGGGCAAAGGGATTCCAGATTGCAGAGGACCCATAGGTTGAATATCCTTGTTGATAGCTCTGAGATCTGTCACCATTCTCCATTTACCTGATTTTTTCTTAACCACAAACACAGGAGAGTTCCAAGGACTGGTAGATTCTTCTATATGTCCAGCATCTAATTGCTCTTGTACCAGCTGTTCTAAAGCCTGGAACTTTTCCTCAGCTAGAGGCCATTGCTGTGTCCATATTGGTTTCTCAGTCAACCATTTTAGAGGCAAGGCTGTTGGTATCTCTGAAGGAGCTTCAATTGTTTGTTCTTGTACGGCCCGAATGGCCGGTTTTCTCCATTTGTAATATCTTTTAATATTATTCTCAGAAATATAGGCTCTAGAAGTAGCAGGAATGTTAATTTGGGTATTCCATTGTTGTAATAGGTCACGACCCCATAAATTCATTGCAATATTGGCTACATATGGCCTTAATTTTCCTATTTGTCCCTCAGGCCCTATACATTCAACCCATCTCATGCTCTGTCTTACTCGAGATAGGGTTCCAATTCCCAGGAACTGAACATTTACATTCTGAAGAGGCCAATACGGATGCCAAGATTCTGGGGTAATGATACTTACATCAGCACCTGTGTCCAGCAGGCCAGTAATAAAAATGCCATTTACACACACTCTCAGCTTAGGTCTTTGTTCATTTATAGAAGTTTGCCAAAACACACGTAACTCATCTTTCTGATCATTATTGTTTGTAACAGTAGGCATGAGGTTTCCTAATTGTCCTGACGAGGCACGTTCTCTGCAGAAACTGGAAATGACTGGACCATGTTTGCCATGGGGGCCTGTGAGGCCCCCCTCTCACGTTTCCCATCTGTATCAGGTTGCCCTGTCTATCTCTTGTAGATCTGCACTCATTCGTCTAATGTCTGCCCTTTCCACATCTTCTACATAAACCTGAAGGCTGAGTCCTTCTATTTCTGTTATTTCTAGAAGATGCATTATTATTATTTCTGAAGGTCCGTTGTTTACAATTCCTTTTCATATGACCCATTTTTCCACAATTAAAACATTTGGTATTCTGGTGTCTCCTTTTACCATTGGAAATTGCTTCCTCTACCCATGCTTCAGTGCCATAATCAAATGTATCAACATCCAGTGTATGCAAGACCCATTCTTCCAAGGGTGCTGATCTGAACCTTAAAGGCCCCAAAATCTTTTTGCATTCCACATTTGCATTTTCATAAGCCAAAGACTCAATCATTATATGTCTTGTGTCAGGGTCAGGTATCCCTATTTGCACAGCCTTAGTAAGTCTTTGTAAAAAATCACTAAAGGGTTCTCTCTGACCTTGTTTAATTGTGACAAATGATTCCATTCTCTGTCCTGGGTCTTGTACCCTGTCCCAAGCCCTTAAGGCTGCTGTAGTGCATATGGAGAGTGTGTTTTCATCCAAATTAGCTTGTTCCTGAGGGTCGGAAAAGAGTCCTTCACCTAGAATTTTATCTAGGGAGATGTCACTTCCCTTCGCCTTTTCTTGCTGTTCTAAAAGTCTAGCCTCTTGCCTGAATAAGCATTTCCATTTTAAATGCGTCCCACTCTCAAGGACTTCAGAGCTCAGCTGGATCCAGTCTAAAGGTGTGGCTCTGCTGGTCATGGCCCAAGATTTTAGCATCTCTTTAACAAAAGAGGAGTGCATCCCGAAAGCCGTGACAGCCTGTTTAATTTCTTTGAGATCATTCATACGGACAGGCTCCCATGTATCTTCCTTAATGATCCTAGGGTTTTTGGAACCAATCACCTTCTCTGTCATTATTACTGGAAAGGCAGATAGAGGTGTAGATAGAGATTTGTGGAAATTGTACCGGAGAGATTTACCCACAGATGTAGTTAAAATTTTCCTTTCTACCGTTTGTTCTTCCTCATCAGAATCAGAATTTAGAAATTCCTCAATCTTTTCAATTCTATTCACCATTGCCTTCTGCAATGTCTGTATCTCCTGTCCAGAATTATGTTCCAAAGCCTTCATTGAGGATTCTAAAGTATGAAGTTTGTCCATTAGAGATAAGTTCTCATCTTTGGACATAATTTTTATAGCATAAACCGTGCCTTCTTGTATTGACAATCTTTCCACCACTCTGTCATAAGCTTTAGACAAAACTTGATTTTCCCATTCAACCATTTTCATTCTCTGAGATAATGTTTCAGTCCCTTCAGAAAGTGACTGATGAAATTTACGATTTAAATCAGCCATTCCTTCTTCCATAGTAATAAATTTCTCCTTAATATCAGCCTGAACCTTTTCTAAATTTTTAAACAAAGTTCTGTTCTCTTCCTGCAGAACTTTAAACTGATTCTTGAGAAGATCATTGTCATGCTTAATCATTTGTAGATGTTCAACATCTGCCTTAAGAATCCTGGATTCATCTCCAATAATTTTTAGATGTTCAACCTCTGCCTTAAGAATCCTGGATTCGTCTCTTAAAGACTCAATCAGACTTTTGTCGTCAAACCACTTAATACCAAGGAAAACTACTAATCCCAGAAGGATCCATATATGTGGGGTGCTATACACCTCTTGTAGGATCTCCCACATGGTACACTCAAAAAGGTTATTGAAGTTGGGGACGGTGATATTGTCAGACATTTTATTTATAAAAGGAAAAAAAAAATTTTTTACCTGTATGACTGGTTCCTGCCAGAGGTGGCGAAAGAGTCCACTTGAATTCACGTGGAGAGTTGATCTGAAACAAATCTCAAGACCGAAATTTATTCAAAGTGGCAGTTTGTGTTGTAAAAACGCAAATATTTAAGCTTCCTTGTTCAGCTCCAAACGTCAAGGCAGAGAGGGAGGGGTTAACTCCTCTGTCGCTGCTAGAGGAGCAGAGCGCTGGCTGCGAGCAGCTCTGGACCGCCGCAGCCTAGGACCAGAGTGGGGGAGGTGCGGACCTAGAGCGGGCGGGGTGGGTGAGCAAGCATGCAGGCGCTGTGGCGATTGCGTCCTGGGCCCGCGATCGCGTCCGGGGCCGCGAGGCTGCGGGCGGGGGAGTCGGCGGCCGTGCGTGGCTGACCGCGTCCGCCCAGGACCTGCTGTGGGCTGCGGGCAGGGGCAAATGGGCCCCACGTTGGCGCCAAATGCGGCGGTTGGATTAATAAGCACCAATGATACTAGGTATTTGAACAAGTTTAATAACAAAACCAGACTCACGAAACCAAGGTTCCAGCGGAGTAGCCGGCGAGACAGGAAGGAAGGAAGCGAGGAAGCAAGGGAAGGTGCAGCGTCTGCGCGCCCCATTTATCAGTAAACATACGCCCGAGGGCAGCCCGCCCCCAAGGGGAGGGCTTATCCCTACAATCGAAGATCTGAGAAGGGAAATAATGTTACCTAGGTAATTAGGAAGTTCAGTAAAACAACTTCCAAAACATGCAACAAATCACAGAGACAACTAGCTACCTGGGCAATCACCCAAAGTCATGTTTGCAGCATTGCAGCAACCAACTTTGGCTAAGGCCTAACATAACTGACATACCATTTTCAAAGGCAAGCAACTTTTCAAAACTATCTTACCCTGTCTTGGCAGGATATGACAGTCCTGTTTTATCCATTGATGCACGCTCTGTATCTCTGACAGTGGTTGAGGTATGGGCATTTCTTTGCCCCAAGGCCAGTTCTGCCAAAAAGAAAGGCTCCAGGTGGAGTGTCTTTGGTGCTCAACATTCTCTCGGGAATAGAGCGGTGTTGCCAGGAGCAATTGTGTCTCACTACCACAAAACTCTGAGTTAGATTAAAGGCCATTTTCTACAGCTCTTTGAAGAAGTTGAAGATTATCTATCTATACTGAGTATAATCTCTATATATCTAAAGAACCTGATTAATCTAATTATAAATGACAAACTTAGATGACTATTAATCTATATAATTCTCAATATTTATCTAACTTAAAGACTAAGACAATAACGACTGTGAAACAAATGAGGACAATGACCTACAAATATAAACAATGTACAAATATACATTGCAATATGGTAAATATATATCAATATACAAACAATATATAAGTATCTTAATCAGAGGTAGAAATGTACACTGCAATATGGTAAATATATACTATGACAATACAATATATGTCAATACATAAAAATGTTTTAAACAGAGGTGGAAACATGCATGCATACAATAGTCAATATAATTTAACTTTGTATCAATATACAAAAGTCGATATCAATATATTTGTCTAAAAACAGTAACTCACGATTATAAATCTATTATCCCATCATCCCTCTTTTTTTTTTTCAAAATGATCCCTGAGCTTATAAAATTCCTCCCCCAACCTCCCAACCCCTAAATGATGTCCCTAAACCCAGGGGCAAACTTTACTGGGAAAGGGGATATCGTCCTCTAGAATTACTTCCACCTGTCATGGGGGCGACGTTCTTTCTGGGGGATCCTGTGAAAGTAAAATGATGGTTAAATTTCAAGATCAATGTCTTTTAAAATTGCAAATAGTCTCTGGGTATTTTGTGGAGGACTGGCCAGAATGTTGTACAAGATGTGCACCATTTTATCTAACAAAGTTGGTATCGTCTTGTGCAGCTGGTACCCAAAACAGGTCTTATAGTAGCGCTATCAGTATCATGATGTCATATCAACCAGGTAGAGTTGTTGTTGTGGGGCCCCATCTTCTTCCTGGAAACTTCAAATGTCACATCAGGAAAGACTCATTGTTTATTGTAAAAACTTAAACATTAATCATATATATATATATATATATATTCAATGAAAGGCATGATAGATATATTCAATGAAACGTATGATAGATATGAAGAAAAGCAAAGATATTTTCTAAACTGCTATTTCTTTGTGTCCCATATCATGGCTCTTGACATGAGACAGAAACTCCAGAAACTCTCGGTTTTTCTCTTACCAACACTCTTGGAATTTGAGAGGGACTGAGCCATAGTCCAACTTCAAAACCAGCTCTATAAATTGAGAAATATGGTTTTATATATTTTACTTACACAATCCATTCAGTTTTCTTGGTATTTCCTATTGGGCAGGTATTTTTCCATCTGTCAGTATCCAAACATCCATGGTCCCTTGAATTTTTCAAAGATGAGTATTTTCCTGTGGAGATAAGAACAGAACCCTGCCCCCATTCTATATGTCTTTCTCACCACCTGTATGAATATCATCATTGTGGATGAGTTGTCATTTCTCCTTTCCAAGAGGTTTCTCCTCTTCAAATTGAAATTTTATTAATTTTGATGGTATCCACAATTTTTCTTCTCCTGTGGAAACAAGAGCAAAACCCCTTCCCCAATGTATCACATCTCCTGGCTTCCACTGAGAGGTCAGCACATCTTTGAAATAAATTAGTTGATTTAGTTCAGCAGACTTTTCCATTATCCAATGTCTTTCTGCTGCTGTCGTTCCTATCTCATTAGTGTTAAGAAAATTCAAGGTTAATAAAGCATTATGTAATCTATTTCTGGGGGTATTTTCCGTCCCTTTCTGTTTGCTCAGCATATCCTTTATAGTACGATTTGATCTTTCTACAACTGCCTGACCTGTAGGATTATTTGGTATACCTGTAATGTGTTTTATATTATAATAATCAAAAAAGCATTTCATTTTCTTAGATACATATGCTGGACCATTATCTGTCTTTATTTGTGCAGGTATACCCATGATGGCCATAACTTCCAATAAATGTGTGATTACTGAATCAGCCTTTTCTGAGCTCAGGGCAGTAGCCCATTGAAAACCTGAATATGTGTCTATGGTGTGGTGTACATATTTTAATTTACCAAATTCCATAAAGTGGAACACATCCATCTGCCAGATTTCATTTCTCTTAGTACCCTTTCGGATACTCCCTGCAGGCAATGGTGTTTGATTATAGAAAGAACAAGTAGGACATCTCTTTATAATGTCCTTAGCTTGTTGCCAAGTAATGGAAAATTCTTTCTTTAGGCCTTTGCTATTGACATGATGCTTCTTATGAAATTCTGAGGCCTGCAACACACTTCCAATGAATAATTGATCCATCTCAGCGTTGCCTTGGGCTAGAGGACCAGGCAGACCTGTATGGGACCGGATGTGTGTTATGTACATCGGACAAATCCTGTTCCTGATTATGTCTTGTACCTGGATAAACAATGAAGTCAACTCTGTGTCATCTGGTATAAATTCAGCGGTTTCAATATGCAAGATAACTCTTTCTGCGTATTGTGAATCTGTAACTATATTAAGAGGTTCTTTAAAATCCCTTAGCACCATAAGAATGGCATATAATTCTGCCTTCTGGACAGAATTATAAGGGCTTTGTCCCACCTTACTCAATTCATCTGACTTGTAACCTGCTTTCCCTGATTTATTCGCATCAGTATAGAATGTACGGGCTCCAGTTATTGGAGCATCATGTACAATTCTAGGAAGAATCCAATAAGTTCTCTTTATGAGGTTAAGTCTACCACTTTTGGGATAGTTGTTATTAATTTCTCCCAAAAAATTAACACAAGCTCTTTGCCACAGTTCATTGTCTTCCCATAACTTTTTTTATTTCTTCAGTAGTAAAAGGCACTATAATTTCTGCTGGGTCTATACCTGCTAGTTGACGAAGTCTCAGCTTACCTGTTATAATTAATTCAGAGACTTTTTCCACATAAGTTTTTAATTTTTTACTTGGTTTATTAGGTATAAATATCCACTCTAAAATAATATCTTCCCTCTGCATTAGAATCCCTGTAGGAGAAATTCTGGAAGGCATTATGACTAGGATGCAGCTAGGATTTGGGTTCACCCTATCCACATGTTCCTCCTGTAATTTTTCCTCAATCATTGTCAGTTCTGTTTCTGCTTCAACTGACAGTTTTCTTGGACTATGCAAATCTTTATCACCATCTAAGGTTTTGTTTAAATGAACTATTAGATCAGGTGTTATCCCAACAGCTGGTCGTAGACTGGAAATGTCTCCTAACAATCTTTGGAAGTCATTAAGAGTCTTTAACCGGTCTCTCCTAATTTGTGCCTTTTGCGTTTTAATTTTCTCTAACCCTATCCTTAACCTAGGTAATTAATAGAATTTCCTCTTTGAATCTTTTCAGGGGCAATTTGTAATCCCCACCTAGGCAAGAGTTTCTTACTTTTCAAACATCCTTTCTAAAATATCTTTATTTGAATCAGATAATAAGATGTCATCCATGTAATGATAAATTATGGACTTGGGGAATTGTTTACGAATTATTTCCAATGGCTTACTTACAAAATATTGGCGCAATGTAGGACTACTGAGCATACCCTGTGGGAGGATAGTCCATTGATATCTCCTATTAGGCTGAGAATTATTATAAGTAGGGACTGTGAAGGCAAATTTTTCTCTATCCTTTTCTTGTAACGGTACAGTTAAAAAACAATCTTTCAAATCAATAACTATAAGAGGCCATCCCTTTGGTAATAGAGAAGGCAAAGGAATTCCAGATTGTAGTGGGCCCATAGGTTGAATTACCTTGTTGACAGCTCTTAAATCTGTCACCATTCTCCATTTACCAGATTTCTTTTTTACAACAAACACAGGAGAATTCCAAGGGCTGGTTGATTCTTCAATATGGTGAGCATCTAGTTGCTCTTGCACCAGCTGTTCCAATGCCTGCAATTTATCTTCAGCTAGAGGCCACTGTTTGATCCATACTGGCTTCTCAGTTAGCCATTTTAAAGGTAGGGCTGTTGGTACCTCTAAAGGTTTGGTATTTGCTGTATGTTCTTGTACAGCCTGAATGGCTGGTGACCTTTTTCCTTAATACCTCATCATATCTTTCCTAGAATTATGAATTCCTGGAACTACCGGAATGTTAATCTGGGTATTCCATTGCTGTAGTAGGTCACGGCCCCATAAATTTATGGCAATATTGACTATATATGGCCTTAGCCTTCCTATTTGCCCTTCGGGCCCTATGCATTCAACCCATCTTTTGCTTTGTTTTATACGAGATAGGGTTCCAATTCCCAGAAACTGAACATCTACCTCTTGAAGAGGCCAATTCGGATGCCAAGATTCTGGAGTAATGATACTCACATCTGCACCTGTGTCTAATAAGCCTTCAATAAAAGTGCCATTTATACAGACTCTTAGCTTTGGTCTTCGATCATTAATAGAAGTCTGCCAAAATATACGTTTACTCTGTCCTACTGGGTTTTTTTTGACTCATTCTCCATGCATAATTCATCATTTAGATCAGTATTGCTTTTTACAGCAGAGATTGGAGCTTTTAATTTTCTTGGTGAGGCACGTTCTCCACTGTGACTGGGAATGACTGAGCCACTGTTGGCTTGTGGGCCTGCAAGAGGCCCCTCAAGGAGTTTCCCGATGGTATCGGGTTGCCTTGTCTGTCTGTTGTTGACCTGCATTCGTTGGACCAATGCCGGCCTTTACCGCATCTCCTACATATACCTGAAGGCCGAGGTCTCCTATTTTTGTCATTCCCAGAAGAAATATTATTCCTAGAAATTCTGTGCCTGCAATCCCTTTTCAGATGTCCTAATTTACCACAATTAAAACACCTTGGAGTTTGATGTCTCCTCAATGTTGTGGAAACCGCTTCTCCTACCCAAGATCTTCATCTCTTTTTTATCATCTATTTCTCTACCTCCCTTTCTCTACCATCACTTTATCTATCATCTCTTTCACTATCATCTTTCTATATCATGTCTTACTCTATTACTTCTTTCTCTATATTCTCTTTCTTTATCATCTCTTCCTCTATCATCTTTTTCTCTATCATCTCTTAATTTATCAACTCTTCCTTTATCATTTCTGTCATCTCTTTTTCTCTCATCTCTTTATCATCTCTTTATTGTTTATTTCTCTATCATTTTTATCCTCCAAAATTTCTTTCTCTAGTCAGTCATTGCTTTTTTTATCATCTATCTATCATCTCTTCCTCTATTATCTTTCTGTTATCTCGCTCTCTATCATCTATTTCTCTTTCATCTCTGTTTCTATCATCTCTTCCTCTATTATCTCTCTGTCATCTCTTTCTCTATTACCTTTTACTCTATCATCACTTCCTCTAGCATTTCTTTGTCTATCATCTCTTCATCACCTCTTTCTTTATCATCTCTTTATCAACTTTTCTCTACCATCTATTTCTGTATTATTTCTTTTCTATCATCTCTTTCTCTTTCCTCTATCTTTTCTTTCTCTATCATCTCTTTCTCAATGATATCTTCCTCTATTATCTCTTTCATCTCTTCCTCTATCATCTCTTTCTCTATCATCTCTTTCTCTCTCACCTCTTTCTCTATCATCCATTTCTTCAACAACTCTTCCTTTATCATCATCTCTTTGTCTATCATCTCTGTTTATGATCTTTTCTTTTATTATCTCTCTGTTCGCTTTATCTATCATCTCTTCTATCATTTCTTCCTCCATCATCTGTTTCTCTGTCATCTCTTTCCCTATCATCTCTTTCTCTAAAACCCCTCTATCATCTCTTTCTTTATCATCATTTTCTCTACCATCTCTTTCTCTAACATACCTTTCTATCTTCTCTTTCTCTATCACTTTTTCTCCATCATCTCTTCCTCTGTCAACTTTTTATATCATCTCTTTCTTTATCATGTCTTCATCATCTATCTTTCATCTCTTTCTCTAAGACCTCTTTCTCTATTATCTCTATCCTCCATAATAACTTACTCTAGTCTATCATCACTTTCTCTATCATCTCTTCTGCTATTATCTCTGTCATCTCTTTCTCTATCGTATCTTCCTCTGCTATCTCTCTGTCATCTCTTCCTTTATCACATCTTTTTCCATCTTTGCCTCTATCATATCTTTCTCTTTCATCTCCTCCTTTAGAATCATCTCTTTCGCTATCATCTCTTTCTCCCTCACCTCTTTCTCTATCATCTCTTTCTTCAACAACTCTTCCATCATCATCGTCTCTTTGTCTATCATCTATTTTTGATCTCTTCTTTAATATCTCTTCATCATCTCTTTATCTATCTTCTCTTCTTCTATCATTTATTCCACCATCATCTCTTTCTCTGTCATATCTTTCTATCATCTTTTTCTCATCACATTTTCTCTATCATCTCTTCCTCTATCATCTTTTTATATCATCTCTTTCTTTATCATGTCTTCATCAACTATCTTTCATCTCTTTCTTTATGACCTCTTTCTCTATTATCTCTATCCTCCATAATAACTTATTCTAGTCTGGCACCACTTTCTCTATCATCCCTTCTGCTATTATCTCTCTGTCATCTCTTTTTCTATCATCTCTTCCTCTCTTATCTCTCTGTTATCTCTTTTTCTATCATCTCTTTCTGTATCATATCTTCCTCTATTATCTCTCTGTCATCTCTTCCTTTATCACCTCTTCTCCATCATATCTTACTCTATCTTCTTTTTCTCTATCATCTCTTTATTTATCATCTCTTCCTTTATGATTTCTGTCATCTCTTTTTCCCTCATCTACTTATCATCTCTCTATTATTTCTTTCTCTATGATCTCTATCCTCCAAAATTTCTTTCTGTAGTCAATCATAGCTTTCTCTATCATCTCTCTATCATTTCTTCTATTATCTTTCTGTTTTCTAGTTCTCTATCATCTATTAATCTATAATCTCTTTCTCTTTCATCTCTTCCTCTATTATCTCACTGTTATCACTTCCTCTATCATCTCCTCCTCTATCATCTCTTTTCTTGATATTTCTTCCTTCATCATAACTCTATCATATCTTTTTCTAACATCTCCCTGTGATTTTTTATTTATCATCTTTATCCTCTTTAATTTCTTTCTCTAGTCTATCATCTTTTTCTCTATCATCTCTCTATCATCACTTCCTTTATTATGTTTCTGTCATCTCTTTAACTATCATCTCTTTCTCTATCATCTCTTCCTCTCATATCTTTCTATTATCTTTATCATTTCTTCCTCTATCATCTCTTTTATCATCTCTTGCTTTATTCTCTCTCTGTGATCTCTTCCTCTATCCCCTCTTGCTCTATCATCTCTTTCCATATCATCTCCTTCCCTATCATTACTTTCTCTATCATCACTTTCTCTGTCACCTTTCTCTATCAACTCTTTATCATTTCTTCCTCTATCTTCCTCTCTTTCTCTATCATCTCTTTCTCTATCATCTCTTCCTTTATTATTGCTCTGTCATCTCTTTCTCTATTGGCTCTTCCTCTATCATTTCTTCCTGTCTCATCTCCTTCTCTATCATCTTTTTCACTATCATCTCTTTTTCTATCACCAATCTATCATCTCTTTCCCTATCATCTCTTTTCTACTATCTCTTTCTCTATCATCTCTTTCTCTATCAACTCTTCTCTATGACCTTTTTATCATCTCTTCCTTTATTATCGCTCTGTCATCTCTTTCTGTATCATCTCTCCCTCTATCATTTCTTCCTCCATCATCTCTTTATCAACTCTTCTCTATCAGCTCTTTCTCTATGAATTCTTTCTCTATCATCTCTTCCTCTATCTTTATCTCTTTCTCTATCATCTATTTCTGTACCTCCCTTTCTCTACCATCACTTTCTCTATCATCTCTTTCACTATCATCTTTCTCTATCATCTCTTACTCTATCACCTCTTTCTCTATATTCTCTTCCTTTATCACATTTTCCTGTATCACCTTTTTCTCTATCATCTCTTAATTTATCAACTCTTACTTTATAATTTCTGTCATCTCTTTTTCTATTATCTCTTTATCATTTCTCTATCAACTTTTCTCTACCATCTCTTTCTCTATCAGCTCTTTCTTTATCATTTCATTTCTATCATGTCTTTCTCTATCACTTCCTCTATAATCTCTTTTTCTATTATCTATCAATTCTTCCTCTACTATCTCTCTTTCATCTCTTCCTCTATCATCTCTTTCTCTATCATCTTTATTCTCTCACCTCTTTCTCTATCATCTATTTCTTCAACAACTCTTCCTTTATCATCATCTCTTTATCATCTCTTTTTTCATCTCTTACATTATTATCAATCTGTCATCTCTTTATCTATCATCTCTTCCTCTATCAATTCTTCCTCCATCATCTCTTTCTCTCTCATCTCTTTTCCAATCATTTCTTACTTTAACACCTCTCTATCCTCTCTTTATCATTGCTTTTTTCTACAATCTCTCTACCAACTCTTTCTCTATCATTTCTTTTTAAATAGTCTCTTTCTCTATCACTTCTTTCTCTATCTTCTCTTCCTCTATCATTTCTTTTTATAACATCTCTTCTTTATCATCTCTTCATCATCTATCTTTCATCTCTTTCTCTAAGACCTCTTTCTCTATTATCTCTATCCTCCATAATAACTTACTCTAGTCTATCATCACTTTCTCTATCATCTCTTCTGCTGTTATCTTTCTGTCATCCTTTTCTCTATCATCTCTTCCTCTTACATTTCTTCCACTATAATCTTTTACTCTATCATCTCTTTATCATCTTTTTCTCTACACCTTTTTCTCTAGCATCTCTTTCTCTAACATCTCTCTTTCACCTCTCTATCATAACTTTCTATATTATCTCTTCCTATATATTCATATCTTTCTCTGTCATCTCTTTCTCTATCTCTTTTTTCTCTATCATCTCTAACTCTAACATCTCTCTCTATCATCTCTTTCTAAATCATCTCTTCCTTTAGTATTTTTCTATTGTCTTTATCTATCATCTCTTCCTCTATTATCTCTTTCTGTATCATCTTTCTATCTCACCTCTCTATCATCCCTTCTCTATCTTCTTTTCATCTGTCATCTCTTTCTTTCTCAACTCTTCCTGCATCATTTCTTCTTCTATCATCTATTTCCCTATCATCTAATTCTCTCGCACCTCTCTATCATCTTTCTATATCATCATTTCCTCTATCATCGCTTTCTCTATCATCTCTTTCTCTTTCATCTCTTACTCTATCATCTCTTTCTCTAACACCTCTCTATCACCTTTTCCTCTATTATCTTTCTGTCATCTCTTTTTCTCTCATCTCTTACTGCATCATTTCTTCTATCATCTCTTTCTCTATCATTTCTTTCTCTATCACATTTCTTTTTATCTCTTTCGCTATCATCTTTTTCTCTACCATCCCTTTCTCTATCATATTTTCCTCTATCATCTCTCTATCATCTCTTTCTCTATAATCTTTCTCTATCATATCTTCCTCTATCTTCTTTTTTCCTATCATCTCGTTATTTATCATCTCTTCCTTTATCATTTCTGTCATCTCTTTTTCTATCATCTACTTTTTTTGTCTCTCTATTATTTCTTTCTCTATTATCTCTATCCTCTAAAATTTCTTTCTGTAGTCAATCATCACTTTCTCTATCATCTCTCTATTATTTCTTCTTCTATTATTTTTCTGTTATCTCGTTCTCTATCATCTATTTCTCTATAATCTCTTTCTCTTTCATCTCTTCCTCTATTATCTCTCTGTCATCTCTTCCTCTATCATCTCCACCTCTTTCATCTCCTTTCCTTGATATTTCTTCCTTCATCATAACTCTATCATGTCTTTCCCTAACATCTCTCTATGATTTTTTCTCTATCATCTCTATCCTCGTTAATTTCTTTCTCTAGTCTATCATCTCTTTCTCTATCATCTCTCTATCATCACTTCCTTTATTATGTTCTGTCATCTCTTTCTCTATCCTCTCTTCCTCTAGTATCTTTCTATTATCTTCCTCTATCATCTCTTCTTCTATCATCTCTCCCTTTATCATCTCTTCCTTTATTATCTCTCTGTGATCTCTTTCTCTATCATCTCAGGCTCTATCATTTTTCTCTATCATCTATTTCTCTATCATCTATTTCCCTATCATCTCTTTCTTTCTAACGTCTCTATTATCCCCTTTTCTATCATGTCTTCCCCTGTCATCTCTTTCTCTATCATCTTTTCCTGCATCATTTCTTCTTCTATCATCTCTTTCTTTATCATCTCTTTCCCTATCATCTCTTTCTTTCTCACCTCTCTATTATCTCCTTCTCTATCATGTCTTCCCCTTTCATCTCTTTCTCTAACATCTCTTCCTGCGTCATTTCTTTTTCTACCATATCTTTCTTTATCATCTCTTTCCCTAACATCTATTTCCCTATCACCTCTCCATCATCACTTCCTTTGTTATTTTCTGTCATCTCTTTCTATATCATTTCTTCCTCTAGTATTTTTCTATTATCTTTATCTATCATCTCTTCCTCTAATGCCTCTTTCTTTATTATCTTTTTTTCTCTCACCTCTCTATCATCTCTTCCTCTGTAATCTCTTTCTCTACCATCTCTTCTGCATCATTCCTTCTTCTATCATCTCTTCCTCTATTATCTCTTTCCCTATCATCAATTTTTCTATCATCTATTTCTCTCTCACCTCTCTATCATCACTTTCAATATCATCACTTCCTCTATCATATCTTTCTCTATCATCTCATTCTTTATCATCTCTTCCTTTATTATCTCTCTGTCATCTTTTTTTCTCTCATCTCTTCCTGCATCATTTCTTATTCTATCATCTTTTTCTCTATCATCTCTTTCCCTTTCATCTCTTACTCTATCATCTCTTTATCTCCTCTGTATCACCTCTTCCTCTATTATCTTTCTGTCATTTCTTTCTCTATCATCTCTTTCTCTATCACCTCTCTTTCATCTCTTTCACTATCATCTTTTCTCAACCATCTCTTTTGTCTCATCTCTTTCTCTATCATCTCATTCTTCATAACCTCTTTCTCTATCAACTCTTTCTATATCATCTGTTCCTATCTCTTCATCTCTTCCTCTATCATATATTTCTCTATCATCAATTTCTTTAACATCTCCTCCTTTACTATATCTCTCTCATCTTTCTCTATCATCTCTTTCTCTATCAATTCTTCCTCTATCTTCTCTTTTTCTATAATTCCTTTCCCTATCAGATCTTTCTCTATCACCTCTTTTTCTATCAACACTTTTTATCATCTCTTTTTCCACCTCACTTTCTCTAATATCACTTTATCATCTTTTTCTCTATCATCTCTTTCTCATCATCTTTCTGTCATCACTTTATCATCTCTCTATCATCTGTTTTTCTATAATCCTTATCATCTTATTCTCTATCATCTCTTTATTTATCATCTGTTCCTTTATCATTTCTGTCATCTCTATTTCTCTCATCTCTTTATCCTCTCTCTATTATTTCTTTCTCTATCATCTCTATCCTCCACAATTTCTTTCTCTACTCAATCATTGCCTTCTCTATCATCTTTCTATCATCTTTTCCTCTATTATCTTTCTGTTATCTCATTCTCTATCATCTCATTCCCTATCATATCTTTCTCTATCATCTCTTCCTCTATTATCTCTCCATCATCTCTTTCTCTGTCATCACTTTCTCTTTTATATCTTCCTTTATCATCTCTTCCTCTATCATCACTTCCTCTATCATCATCTCTTTCTCAGTCATCTCTTCTTCTATCATCTCTTCCTCTGTCATCTCTTCCTCTATCATCATCTCTTTCTATCATCTCTTTCTCTATCACTTCTTCCTCTATTTTTCCTCTATCATATCTTTCTCTATTATCTCTTTCTTTATCATCTCTATCTTAATTATATATCTTTCATCTCTTTGTCTAAAACCTCTTTCTCTATTATCTCTATTGTCCATAAAAACTTACTCTAGTCTATCATCTCTTTCTCTAACATCTCTTATGCTATTATTCTTCTGTCATCTCTTTCTCTATGATCTCTTCCTCTATTATCTCTCTGTCATCTTTTTCTCTATCATCTCTTCCTCTGTAATTTCTTCCTCTATATTCTCTGTTTCTATCATCTCTTTCTCTATCATCCTTTTATTACAGTCTTTCTCTACCATCACTTTCTCTACCATCTCTTTCTATAATACCTCTATATGATCTCTTACTCTGTCATTTTTTCTGTACCATCTCTTTCTGTATCATCTCTTTCTGTATCATCTCTTTCGGTATCATCTCCTTCTCTATCATCTCTTTTTCAGTCATCTCTTCCTCTATCATCTCTTTCTCTATTTCTTCTTACTCTATCATCTCTTCCTCTATCATCTCTTCCTTTAATATCTCCTCCTTCATCATCACTATATCATGTTTTTCTCTAACATCTCTATATGATTTTTCTCTATCATCTCTATCCTCCATAATTTCTTTCTCTAGTGTATCATCTCTTTCTCTATCATCTCTTCTTCTAGTATTTTTTTCTTGTTTCTTTTTTTTCTTTTTTTTTGTTTTATCTTTTCTTGTTTGTTTATTTTATTTTTTTAGTTGTTACAAAAAAATTTCTGCCTCCTTCCCGTTTCCCATTTCCCTGCCCCTCCTCACACACATCACCCCTCCCCCCACTCCCTTACCCCTCTCCCCCTCCCCCCACTCCATTACCCCTCCCTCTCAAGAATGAAGAGCAGTTCAGATTCCCTGCCCTGCGGGAAGTCCAAGGTCCTTCAACTTCTATCCAGGTCCAGGAGGGTGAGCATCCAAACAGGCTAGGCTCCCACAAAGCCAGTTCATGTATTAGGATCGAAACCTAGTGACATTGTCATTGGCTTCCCATCAGCCTTCATTGTCTGCCCAACGTTCAGAAAGTCCAGTTTCATCCCATGCTTATTCAGTCCCAGTCCCACTGGCCTTGGTGAGCTCCCAATAGATCAGTTCCACTGTCACAGTGGGTGGGTGCACCCCTCGTGGTCCTGACTTCTATGCTCATGTTCTCCCTCCTTCTGCTCCTCATTTGGATCTTAAGAGCTCAGTCCGGTGCTCCAATTTGGGTCTATGTCTCTATCTCGGTCCATGGCCAGATGAAGGTTCTTCTTATTTAGCTTCTCTAGGATCACAGATTATATGCTCAATGTCCTTTATTTATGTTTAGAAACCAATTATGAGTGAGTACATCCCATGTTCATCTGTTTGGGTCTGGGATACCTCACTCAGGATAGTGTTTTCTATTTCCATCCACTTGCATGCAAAATTCGTGAAGTCATTCATTTTTTTTTTTATTTATTGAAGATTTCTGCCTCCTCCCAGCTACTGCCTCCCATTTCCCTCCCCCTCCCCCTATTAGTCCTTCTTCCCCGATCAAGTCCCCCCTCCTCATTCGCCCAAAGAGCAATCAGGGTTCCCTGCCCTGTGGGAAGTCCAAGGACCACCCACCTCAATCCAGGTCTAGTAAGGTGAGCATCCAAATTGCCTAGGCTCCCACAAAGCCAGTAAGTGCAGTAGGATCAAAAACCCATTGCCATTGTTCTTGAGGTCTCAGTAGTCCTCATGGTCCACTATGTTCAGCAAGTCCGGTTTTATCCCAGGCTTTTTCAGACCCGGGCCAGCTGGCCTTGGTGAGTTCCTGATAGAACATCCCCATTGTCTCAGTGTGTGGGTCCACCTCGCAGTCCTGAGTTCCTTGCTCGTGCTCTCTCTCTTCTGCTCCTGATTTGGACCTTGAGATTTCAGTCCGGTGCTCCAATGTGGGTCTCTGTCTCTGTCTCCTTTCATCGCCTGATGAAGCTTAATATTCAGGAGGATGCCTATATGTTTTTCTTTGGGTTCACCTTCTCATTTAGCTTCTCTAGGATCGCGAATTATAGGCTCAACGTCCTTTATTTGTGGCTAGAAACCAAATATGAGTGAGTACATCCCATGTTCCTCTTTTTATATATTTTGGAGATCAGACCTTTGTCTGTTGCAGGGATGGTGAAGATCTTCTCCCAGTCAGTGGGTTGCCTTTTTGTCTAGTGACAGTGTCCTTTGCTTTACAGAAGCTTCTCAGTTTCAGGAGGTCCCATTTATTCAATGTTGTCCTTAATGTCTGTGCTGCTGGGGATATGCATAGGAAGTGATCTCCTGTGCCTATATGTTGTAGAGTACTTCCAACATTCTCTTCTATCAGGTTCAGTGTGTTCAGATTGATATTGAGGTCTTTAATCCATTTGGACTTGAGTTTTGTGCATGGCAATAGATATGGATCTATTTTCATTCTTCTACATGTTGACAACCAGTTGTGCCAGCTCCATTTGTTGAAGATGCTTTCTTTCTTCCAATGAATACTTTTAGCTCCTTTATCGAAAACCAGGTGTTCATAGGTTTGTGGGTTAAAACCCGGGTCTTCTACTAGATTCCATTGATCGACTTCTCTGTTTTTATGCCAATATCAAGCTGATTTCAATACTGAAGCTATGTAATAGAGTTTCAAGTCAGGGATGGTAACGTCTCCAGAAGTTCCTTTATTCTATAAGATTGTTTTGGCTATCCTGGGTTTTTTGTTTTTCCATATAAAGTTGATTAATGTTCTCTCAAGATCTGTGAAGAATTTTGATGGGATTTTAATGGGGATTGCATTGAATCTATCAATTGCCCTTGGTAGAATTGCCATTTTTACTACGTTGATCCTCCCAATCCAATAGCAAGGGAGAGCCTTCCATTTTCTGGTATCCTCCTCAATTTCTTTCTTCAAGGACTTAAAGTTCTTGGCAAATATATCATTCACATCCTTGGTTATAGTTACCCCAAGATATTTTATGCTATTTGTGGCTATCGTGAAAGGTGATGCTTCTCTGATTTCCGTCTCTGCTTCCTTATCCTATGTGTATAGGAGGGCAATTGATTTTATGGAACTGATCTTGCATCCTGCCATGCTATTAAAGGTGTTTATCAGCTAAAGGTGTTCATTGCTGGAGTTTTGGGGTCACTCAAATACACTATAATATCATTTCTCTAGTATTTTTCTATTCTTTATCATCTCTTCCTCTATCATCTCTTTCTTTATCATATCTTCCTTTATTATCTTTCTGTGATCTCTTTCTCTATCATCTCATCCTCTATCATTTTTTCTCTATCATCTCTTTCTTTATCATCTCTACTTTTAACATCTCTTCCTTTATCATTATCTCTCACAAACATCTCTTCCTCTATCATCTCTTTATCTATCATTTCTTCCCCTATTATCTATCTGTCTTGTCTTAGTCTATTATGTCTCTCCATCGACTCTTTACCATCTCTTCCTTTATTATCTCTCTGTCATATCTTTTTCTGTCATCTTTTCCTATATCATTACTTTATCACATTTCTATCATCTCTTTCTATATCACCTTTTTCTATATCATGTCTTCCTCTATTATATCTCTTCATCTCTTTCTGTATCATCTCTTCCTCTATACTCTCTTCCACTACAATCTCTTCTATCATCATCTCTTTCTCTATCATCTCTTTCTCTATCACCTCTTTTTCTATCATCTCTTCCTCTATTAATTTCTATTAACCTTTTTTATCTTTCTCTATTATCTCTTTCTCTATCATCACTTTATCATTCCTTTCTTTATCATTTCTTCCTCCATTATCTTTCTATTATCTTTCTCTATCATCCCTTACTCTATCATCTCTTCCTCTATCATTTCTTACTTTTTCATCTCTTTTTTATCATATTTTTCTCTGTCATCTCTTTCTCTAACACCTCTCTATCATCTCTTTCTCTATTCCTTTCTATCATCTCTTTTTATATCATCTTTTTTTATATCATGTCTTCCTCTATTACGTCTCTTCATCTCTTTCTCTATCAGCTCTTCCTGTATCATTTCTTTTCTATCATCTATTTCTTTGTCATCTCTTCCTCTATCATCTTTTTTCTATCACGTCTTTCTCTATTAACTCTTTTTCTATAATCTCTTCCTCTATCTACATGTCTTCCTCTATTATGTCTCTTAATCTCTTTCTCTATCAGCTCTTCCTCTATCAGCTCTTCCTCTATCATCAATTTCTTTGTCATCTCTGTCTCTATCATCTTTTCTCTACCATCTCTTTCTCTATCAGCTCATTCTCTACCGTCTCTCTATCAGCTCTTTCTCTATCATCTCTTTTTCTATCCTCTCTTTATCTATCACTTTTTTCTCTATCACTTCCTCTATCATATCTTTCTCTATCATCTCTACTTTCAACATCTCTTCCTTTATCATCATCTCTCACAAACATCTCTTCCTCTATCATCTCTTTATCTATCATTTCTTCCCCTATTATCTATCTGTCTTCTCTTACTCTATTATGTCTCTCCATCGACTCTTTCTTTACCAACTCTTCCTTTATGATCTCTGTCATATCTTTTTCTGTCATCCTTTTCTCTATCATCACTTTCTCTATCACCTTTCTATCATCTCTTTCTATGTCACCTTCTTCTATATCATGTCTTCCTCTATTATATCTCTTCATCTCTTTCTGTATCATCTCGTCCTCTATACTCTCTTCCACTACAATCTCTTCCTCTATCATCATCTCTTTCTATATCATCTCTTTCTCTATCACCTCTTTTTCTATCATCTCTTCCTCTATTATCTTTCTATTATCCTTTTTTATTTTTCTTTATTATCTCTTTCTCTATCATCACTTTATCAATCCTTTCTCTATCATCTCTTCCTCTATCATTTCTTCCTCTTTCATCTCTTTTTTTATCATCCTTTTCTCTATCATCTCTTTCTCTATCTACATGTCTTCCTCTATTATGTCCCTTCATCTCTTTCTCTATCAGCTCTTTCTCTATCAGCTCTTCCTCTATCATCTATTTCTATGTCATCTCTTCCTCTATCTACATCTCTTTCTCTATCATCTCTTTCTCTACCTCCCTTTCTCTACCATCTGTTTCTCTATCATTTCTTTCTCTATCATCATTCTCAATCATCTCTTTCTCTATCACCTATCATATCTTTCTCTATCATCTTCCTCTACAATCTTTTCTCTATCATCTCTTTATCATCTCTTCCTTTATCATCTCTATCATCTCTTTATCACTCTCTATGATTTTTCTCTATCATCTCTATCCTCCATAATTTCTTTCTCTACTCTATCATCTCTTTCTTTGTCTCTATTATCCCTTCCTCTATTACCTTTCTGTCATCTCTTTATCATCTATTCCTATCATCTTTCTCTATCATCTATTCCATTATTGTCATTCTTTCATCTGTTTCTCTATCATCCCTTCCTCTATAATTTCTCAGGCGATGAAAGGAGACAGAGACAGAGACCCACAATGGAGCACCGGACTGAAATCTCAAGGTCCAAATCAGAAGCAGAAGGAGAGAGAGCACAAGCAAGGAACTCAGGACCGCGAGGGTGCACC
>CAWTZB010000186.1:0-11259 GCA_963919705.1 Alexandromys oeconomus | reverse complement strand
TTCATATTTAATTTTAATGGCTTTCTCTTTCAGTGTTTTCTTCTTCTCTTTTTTATAGATGCAGTTTTCTTCTCACCAAAACCCTCAGAAAGCACTGAAGGAGGCTCTGTGTGCCTGGTTCAGTCCTTTACACATTTTAGAAATTTGAATGAGAAAAAAAATGACTATAAGGGAAAAGTCAGAAATGGGCAACAATTTATTACTATCAATATTGTAATCAAGTGATTGTGCTTTGTGTTTTATTCTCAAAACAACACAAACACCATTTCAATGTGTTATTAAACAAAACATCAATAATTAATATTTATCCCATGTACTATGTTTGGCTGAACCAACATATTTATTTCTGATTACTAGTTTATCATCTGTAGGATATTCTCTTAGACCTATCAGCAAATGCTTGAAGTTTTATTACTAGAGACTGTTGATCACTCTGTGCACTGTTCCTATACACATCATCCCATGTAATGCTAAATTCATGAACTTAATACAACAAGATATTCATATAACAATGATAATAAACTCATATATTGAGTGTATAATCTCCATAAATAGTCTCAAAATGGGGAATTTTTCATAAATTTAAAATCAAGTTGACCTCAGACATCAGAATAACTAAAAAGTGAGGTTGAGTGCTAAAATAATACACCACTCATCATTTGAAAGATAAGCATCTAGTGTAGCTCTCCGTACCTAATGACTTCTAGCAGGGGTGATGTGGGCAAAAACCAGATTTTCCTTAAGGGGTGGCTCAGAGGTTACCATATTCCAGTAAGCAAATGGGCAACACATTAACTTTATTTTCTTCTCTTCTTCTTCTTCTTCTTCTTCTTCTTCTTCTTCTTCTTCTTCTTCTTCTTCTTCTTCTTCTTTTCTCCTTCTTTTCTCCTTTCCTTCTTCTTCTTTCTTCTTCTCCTTCTCGTCCTCTTCCTCTTCCTTCTCCCCCTCCTTCTTCATCCTCCTCCTGCCTCTTCTTCCTGGGAGTGATAAATTGTGGGTGGAGGACCTGGGGAACTAGGAAGTGAGTGTGATTATTCCATATTAAATTACTAAATAATCAAAAAAATCTATGTTTAAATCTTTCCAGCCAAATATAGTGCCTTCTGCCTAAAGCTGCAGCACTTAGGGAATGAAAACAAGGAGATGGAAAGCTTCTGTATAGCCTGGGCTATACAGTGTGTTTCTGGTAAGCTCTGACCACTCATGAGACTCTGCCTTAAAATATTACAATTTTTAAAAATTCCATTTTCTTTTTTCTAATTCCATTTTCTTTGTTTTTATTCCTGGCAGCAGAGTCTTATTGTCTCTTGTACAAATTATAGCAGTAATGGCTGTGTAATGACTTTTCCACCTGCAACTACTAGAGCTCACAAAATTATTTATAAGTCTTTCCCATGTGTTAATATTTTAGCCTGATACAAACTAAACACCTTCATTAACTTGAAAGTTTTCCAATCCATTTCCTAAGTCATACTCTTCAAATTAGTTAGCCCCTAAATTTCACAAGTTATATTTTCTTACAGCAATTATTAATGCACACAACAAAACCCAACTTTAAATAAGCATGTGATAATTACAGAGAACAATAAGAAAAGAATATAATTTATAAGATAATAGGAGAATTTCCACATTTATTTTCTACTAATTATGTTCTTGGAGTTGACATATATGAAAGCCCTAATGATAAATGGTAGCCTATCTTAGAAGTGTGCAATACCTCTTCTATTCTTCATTCCTAACAGAATAACGTACAAAACTAAGGTGTTCATGTGGCAATCAAAACTCTAATGCTTTAAGGACAATCTAGTGTTTATAAAATATGACTAACGATGCACCAGTATGCACTGTTCTATTCTGTTTTTCTTTTCAGTTGACAGCATCAATTGCAAGCATACCTGACAGTCTCTCTTCTATTGTCAATGATTCATCTTGTCTTTGAAATAAATTTTTAAATAAGTTTTCCCTCAAAAGTTCAGAAACTTATGTGTATGATCTGACAAACAAGGATTCTGCAAGATTTCTACCTCTTGGTCCAAGTATTGAAGCTTATGAGTCAATATACATAAAACGATGTTGAAATGTCATTTCTGCTACTAAACATGTTTTATCCTGTACCTATATATTTACTTTTAATTTCGACGAAGACTATCACGGTCATGATAATTTAAATCTGTTCTTTATATTAAATCTCATTCATTGTCTTTACTTCATAACTGAAATGTCTATTATCTTCTCCAAATATATCACTTAAAAATTATTTACTTTTTATTTTTTGTTAAACCTATTCATTTATTTTACATTCAACTGTAGTTTTCCCTCCCTCCTCTTTTTCCCATTCCTCCATAGACACACACCCTGTACACTACCAAAACAGGCCCTATCTTAGGTGTCAACAAAGCATAGGATACAAAGCTTAGTAGGACTAAGTTCCTCCCCTGCTATTAAGGCCAGACAAGCCCCTGTTTGACTAATAGATTCCTGGAGAAGTCCTGCATGGGAATTCTGCTTATACTAGGAGGCATACATGTAGATCAAACTATAGAACTCTTTCACATATGTAGAGGGACCAGGTGGGTGTTACATAATCTGTCAGTCCACAGTCTGTCAAGGCTCCAATGAGACCAGATTAGTTGCTTCTGCGGGTTTATTTGTGATGAAGTTTGACTCCTCACTGACTAATATAATACTTATGTCCTCTAGTCAACTTGATTCCTCTGCTTGCCCTACCCACATTGGATCTCTGCATCTGTTTCCATCAGTCAATGGATGAAGCTGTCTGGAAACTATTGAAATAACTACATTTATTACGGAGATGTATTTTGAATACCTATCCACTACTGCTATGTCTTAGCTGAGGTCATCCTTGTAGATCCATGGCAGTTTCCCTTGCACCAGGTTTCTACTGACCCCAAATCACTATCAAACATTTCATTAGTTCAACAGTTAAGATCATTGGTTGCTCTTTCCAGAGGACTCAGATTCAAATTCAACACCCTGGTCAGCTCACAACTGTCCATAAGTCTTTCAGGGGGTCTAACACCCTCCCACCAGACATGCAAAACCAAAGCCCAAAACACCAATACATACATACATACATATATATATATATATATATATATATATATATATATATATATATATATATATATATATATATATATATACAAATAATAATTTAGCTGGCTGTGGTGGCACATGCCAGTAAGATTTGCTGAAGAAGGCAGAGGCAGATGAATTGTGAGTCTGAGACTAGTCTGGGCTACCCTTATAGACAATTTAGAACTGTGCATTCAAGTGTTCTTTAAGGACACTGTCAAGGTCTTCTGGAATATAATTAAGCACTGTTGTTACCTTCTTTAGTATCAGTTTGTTGGTGATTATATCAGCTCCCATGCCTGTTTCACTCATGAATTCATCAAAAGCAAGCCTAATCCAGTGTTCAATCCCATCATTCCTTTGAAACCTTTACACTTTATCTTGTTCAAATATCCTTGGACTTTCTACCTAAATTTTTGTTTTAGAACAATTTCATCCCTCAAGGCCACCTCTAAATTAAAATCCATGAAATGTATTCTGATGAGTATCTGTGATCACAAATCACTTTTTCAAGTGTCACAAGCTCTGATTAAAGATTATTCCCATTTGTCCTGATTAACGCCATGAATACATTATCTTCCCTAATACTATTTCATCCCAGCCATCTCTTCCAGTTCTCCTTCACAGCAATAAACTATGATGTGTATGATTCAGATAGTAAGGCTTTAGATAAATTAACAAAGGGGGCACTTGTACTTAATAATCCTAACCAGGATTGTTTGTTCTTTAATTTCTTTAACAGTAAATCTGTGCCAGGCAGTGGTGACCACACCATTAATCTCAGCACTCAGAAGGCTGAAGATGCAGGGGTATCTCTGCAGTTCAGGCTACGCCTGGTCTACAAAGCTTAGCGTAAAGGACAACGAGGACTACACAGAGAAAACTGTCTTAGAGGGGAAAAAGTAAAACTCTTTGTTTTACACACATGCGTGCTGCCACTTGTAAATATACAGGAATGATTTCTAAATACTATCTACCCATGAAAGTATAACACTTGTTCGTGTGGATACATTTAAACCAAATACTTGATCCTGTACACTTATATCACAGTGTGATTAAGGTTCTAACAAAAAATAGTAATGCCAATGTGAAAACTGGTTCTTTGTCTGCATCTCATATGCTGTTCCTTTCTCAAGAAATCTATGATTAGAATTTTTTAACAGGATATACTTTAAAGAGGGGAATCTGAGTTACAACTTCTATGAGCTTTATAATGAAATATCTTATAAGATTAATCTGGCTCTATAGTCAGAGGATTGTAATGTTATTTTCTGGTCAAGTTTATCTGAAGTTACCTTAAAACAGCAACAGACATAATGTTTGCATAATTTTGAAGTATAAAGAATACTAATACTTTAAATGTGGTGGACTATATTTAAAAAATAATAAAATAAAAATAATAACTTTTAACTAAAACAAAAGTAATGGTGCTGTTGTTTTATAAAGGGAAAATGAAATGATTAGATTAATTGAGAGTTCCTAAAACTAAGAAGAAAAGGTGAAACTAGAGAAATGTAATTCATTCACATCATTGATGTTTCTTACCTGCTGCATCCATCCACATAACTGTATTTCTTAGATTAATGAAGTAACTAAAGAAACTTCATCTTCTCCATCTCTCCCCTGTTTGTTGCTTCTCTCTTCTAATACAGCAGTTCAAATCACCATGCCTTACTATATGTCTTAAAGCAAAAATAGAAAATTCATATACAGTTAAGGTCAAATTTAAAAATAAATATGTGAGACTTGCAACAATAGATATAACAGAGAATAGATAGAAGAAATGATAAACTGATAATATGCCCATTGTCAAGGTGTAGCTGGTCAAAACCTATTGCATTAATGCCAGGCAAAGTTGAAGGGTACATTTTATCCATTACTCCTCTTTTCTGATTTCCTATATCCCTGATTTTAATATTTTGTATATCCATTTTTTTTGATTCTGACTCAGCCTGGTTCAACACTGGCCCTGGGGCTACATAATTAATTTGCTAAGGTCTGCAAATTCTTTATTACTTAATCTCACTCCAAATATTGCTGTCCACCTCTTCTCTCAAGTTTTCTTTGCCTCTCCAAACTATGCCTTTATAAAGAGGTATACGGCTGTCTTTTTCTTGGTGACCAAAGAGAATAAAAATAAACAAGTAATTTTGCCTGCCATGTTCAATTTGAAGTCCTAACATTTGTTTCAAAATTGTCTGTATCTGCAATTTAAACTATCTGCCACCAATAAAAAATTTAATTACATCTCTTCTTAATTTCCCTCACCACACAGTTTAGATGATCAGATCCATCTTTTCAAACAGCTTATCAAATTTCTCTTACCATCTACCTAGCCAAATGTTAATATTTCCTTTGAGTACATCTAACCTGGGATCGCTGCTAATGAATAAATGCGTAACACAACATTGAAAATTTTTGTCATCAGACTCACTAGCTAATTCTGCAGTATTGACTGGCAAATGAAAATTCATCCATTTCCCCCTTCATTTTATTCCCAAATTTATGATATTCACATCTCAAGTCAAAGTGTATTATCCCACACACACTTTTATGAATACACATTTATTGAAGCCTTGTTTAGAAAAATCCCTATTTATAAACTGAAACGTTGTTTCTTTCATCAACCACCTAATTGGCTGGTCCAACAGGAAGTCTTCAGTACTGAATTTCCCTGTCTTTCCAGCAGCAGATCCTCTCTTCAGTTCTTCAGAGCTGTATTCATATAAACCCATCTCCTCCAACTACTTTTGCTTCTCATCTACTCTCTCTGCTGTCCACAATGTTGTATTACCTAAATTTTCCCTCATCTTCCCTCGTGGCCACATGTATCACCCCCCTCGGCTTCCTACAGTCTTAAGTCTCCACCTACTCCCACTTCACCTCATCCTTTTCCTTCCTCTTTTTGAGAATCAGCTAACTCCAGGCTCATCATCTTCCTGAGCATTTTATTTCCAACCAAGCATGTCTTTCTGTGATTCAATCTCATACCGAATTATTAATGTCTTCCTCAGTTTGTCCCTACAAAGCTGCTGAAGGAGAATTTCATTTCAAATATACCCATGATCCCTATCCTCTTTAATTTTTGTTCTGAGCTTGACACATGTGAAAGCTGTACAGAAGAATTGCCTCTATCAGACTGGCCTGTGGGTATTTCTGTGGATGTTGCCATTGTATGCTTTTAGTTAGTATTTAGGATTTTTGGATTTTTTTTAGGAATTTACACATCTCACTTTCACTGGGAATGATTATTCTTTTCTGCTCTCCTGCTACCAGAGCTCATCTTACCATGGCCAATGAAATTTGAGAGAAACTTTAAAAAAGATTCCATATTTGATTTATTCAGTTTCTTTGTCTTCTGAAATATATACTCGGGTCCTTCAAGCCCCCAATACTGGATTGTTATTTAATATTTAAAACATATGGAAAATATAAACACATTTTATGTTCCTACATTTGTATAAATAGATATGTATGCATATAAAGTTGCACCTATATTTTCAAAAATGAGTGGCAGAAAAACATGCAGAAATATGAATCTTTTTAAATGGCTTATGCATGAAAATATCTTAAAAACTAAAGCAAGCCTGCATGTCTGTCAGTATTTGCTAAACCTCTTTCAGGAAGCTTAATCCTGACCTTGTTTTTCTGATTGAATACATGGAATTATTGTTCCCTTCACAGGCTTCCACAGGATCAGTATTGGGCAGGATGTCTCCTGAGGAGGGCACAGCAGTGCATCTGGGATAATGCATTGGAACATCTCACTGCCTCCTTGCTCCACTATAAAGAATGCCTAACCCTTTTCAGTCCTTTCTGATTTCCTGCTTAGCTGCTGTCACTTTTTTTCTCCAGAATGATAACCCTGAAAATGCGGAGAAAACATGAAACATATTTTAAATATTTTTGCCTAGATATCACCTGTTTTACTACTAAATACATTATAAAAACATTAATGGGGTTTTTAATCCATGTTATACAACTCTGCCTTCAGTCTTGTTAACAATTGTGGTTAAATGAAGAACCAGTTCAAGTTCAATCTCTCCTTCCTAACAACAGTATTGAATACTTCATAAGAGCAAGTTCGATATTAGACAAATGTATTCAGAAACTTATTGACTGCGTTTCCTACCTGAGAAGCAGCCTGCTGTTTCCAGCCCTCTCCTTGAAGAGATTGCACTCAGCAGAGATAATGCAGTGTGGCTTTTGTTCTGTGATTCACTAAAAACTCTGTCTTTCCTGAACATAATGTAGCTCCTTAGGCCACAATTTTTGAATCAGAAATGAAGTTCTTGTCTCATATCACATTCGCTCAACACTAAGCTCCACTACTAAAGAAGGGGAGACCTTAAGGACTTTTCTGTCCAAAAAAGGTAAAAGCAGGGGCTGTATCAGAAATGAGTTAGAATATTTCATCTAAATGAATGAGTGCTAAGACAGACATCCTAAAACCATACTTTTCATAGATGAACATGGTAGCATTAAAATGAATTCTTTTTGCTTATCTATAAGAAAGATAATTAAGTTTTTGAATAATATATTTACTTAACTTCAAAAGATAAGCAACTTTTAATAGTGAAATATACCATTTTCATGTATATCATACTTAAACCAATTCAACATAAAATATATTGAATGAAGTACATTCAAAGGTAAAAGATACCTAATACATACATGTATGTGTGTATATTTATATGTACATCCTTATATGTATTAGGTACTATATATATGTGTATGTACATACATACAATCTATACATTTTGTCTCTGTACATTTACATACAGACATGCACACACACACATTAACTAATACTTCTAATATTTTTCAATATTTTAATATAATAAGTATCAGTTAAAATATATAGAAAATTTATTCTGCTTTGTTGTTAAGTTCACTGGTTGCTCTTTAGAATTAGCGATGCTGTCAGAATACATGGCTTAGGTTAGTTCAGAATAGCAAGGCAAAGTCTCTGTAGCAGCTTGACAAAAATCACTCCCCACATTATCGGCATTCAGGGTTTCCCTTCATTTTGAGCTCAACTTCATCCTTATGTTAAATTGTGATATTATCTTTCTATTTAGGAATAAATTATAAAACCTTATATTTAAAATTTTAATATTTAAAATTCCTTCAATTTTTAATTAAATTGTCTGCCTATTTTCTAAGAGGCTAGAAAATGTTAACTGATTAAAAAAATACTTTATTTCCCTCTTCAAACTTAACAATACAAAGAATACGTTCTTCTGGAGTAAAAGCAGGAGGTTAGTCAGCTTATATAGTAGACAAACACTTGGATGTGATTAGTTTAAAATGTTACTTTTTGTATGAAGTAAAAGTAATATCTAAATAGAGCATGAAATTTACTCAATGTGCAAATTATTCACTTACTTTGGATAAAGATAAGGAATGTGTTTCATTTCCAATCTGTTTTGTAAGCCATTGCCTAAGCATTTCAACAAATAGGCTGTCATCCTTCTCCCAACTGTTAGCCAGTCCAAACGATCAGCACACCAGTTCTCATCATGCAGGGCGTGAGGAAAATCACGAAGTTTTTCATCATTTCCAAGTAGGTGATTTCAAAGATAGCCTGTGAAAATGCATAATTGAAATACTGTTGTGCATTACTTATGAGCTCACTTTAAAACAGGTGAAATAAAAACCCTCTAAACTAGAAATGTTTTTCTCAATCTCCCATGCAACCATCTCATAGAATTATGATTATTGTAATTTAGTGATTACAGAACTTTTAAAGTGGGTTGTGATATGCCAGAACTCTTATTATCACTATTATTACGATATAATAAAAAACAATGTTGCACCACTCCAGGTGCCCTGGCTACTGTTGATATGAACACTAGGAGTGAGGTGAATCCTAGCAATGATGCATACTGAATGGCAGCTTCACATAGCAGTGCACATAGTTGTGGGCCGCATGCCAACACTGCAACCTGCAATTTCTGATCTTCTGATAATTACAAGTAAATCTTCCTAGATTCAATTAAAATTCTGTTGAAGACTCTATGGATAATATGTCCAGGGACTACAACAGCATCCACAGGATGCTTGCACATGGATGATAATGGAAAGACCACTCTATAAAGATACTGAGTTCGAAAGTGCTGGAAAGCAAGCTCACACTGAGTAAAATGAGATGCCTTCTTGCCATTTGCTGAATGCCTTTTTGCCAGGATGGGAATAGATGTGGCTTTAATGGTATTTTTTTTTCATTCAAGTTCATGTTTTTCAAATCTTTTATGGCATGCAACTGATTTTTGTTCGGGCTTTCGATGGTAATGAAATTTTAATGCATCTTTAACAGCTTTTTTCTCCAGGCCTTTGCAATAGGAGAATGTTCATAACTTACTATTTATAACTTTTATGGAAGTGCTTTTTTAAGAGAGTATTTCCCAACAATAGCTGTCTGGTTACAATTAGTTTGGAGACTAAAAGATAATAGTAATATGTAAGTCCCTGCATTAATATACATATATACTATATGTGTGTATGTATGGTTATAGGTTATATAGAAACCATTTACCAAATGTATTCCCTTAGTGAGTGAGGTGTATTACCTTCTAGTTCTCCAAAACACAATTGTATGGAAATAATACTATAGCATATGAGGATACCTGTCAGTTCAACCACTGACAGGAAATGATCTTCATTATATTAGTTTGTTGAGAATGTCAGGGATTTCTGGAATGGGCTACTAAACCCATTAATTTATATACAAAACTGCATGGATTTATAATTCAAGAAAGTCAAACATGATCAATATCTTGTTGTTTTTCAGGAAGTTTTCTAAATATATACTAACCAAGACTAGGAGAAGGCAGCCAGTGGATAAAATCCAAATACCTTCAAACCTGAGAATCTGAATTTGAGGGATTTGAGGTCTCCCTTGGTGAGAGATATTAGACTCCTACAGTTTCCTGTGTCTTCAGTGGGCTCATGTGTGCAGCTTACACACACAGAGAGAGAGAGAGAGGGGGAGAGAGAGAGAGAGAGAGAGGAGAAACAACATTAAGCAGGGAGGGGAGCAGAGAAAAATGTAGAGATCAATAAAAATCAATTTTAAAAAATTATATACTATGCAAAGATCATTCTATGTAATGAAAATATTTATTCTTTTATTATGTCTTCCAAAAGGAAAAAATTCACCAGTCATGTTTGCTTTAAACAAAAAAATCCAAATAACAAAAACTTACATTAACTTTCTTAAAATGATCTCAAAACATTTGTTGACAAAGCCAAACTTTATCGAAGGGTTCACAGTAATAGAAAAACAAACATAAAAAAATTCTCCAGTCTTGTAGAGGGATCTCACCACATGACCAAACAAGAAGCTGTAGTCAGAAACAGAAGATTTGAGGCTGGAAACATAATTCAAGTGGCAAAGTCCTTGCTATGCAAGCATGAGAGTCTGATTCAAAACCAACATGTGGAAGAGGATGTTTTGAGATCTCATTGGTAGGTAGGCAGTGAAAAGGAAAGTCCCTGGGACAGTGTGGCCAGACAGTCTAGCTAACACTTAGCTCAAAAACAATGAGTAGAAATCAATTGGAAATATTCAATACAACTAAATCTACATCCACCCCAATACATACTATACACACACATTCATACGTGTGTGTGTGTGTGTGTGTGTGTGTGTGTGTGTGTGTGTGTTCTTACTTTGAGAAAACAGAAAGTCCTGGTCTAAGGACCACCAGCTAGCTTGAGGATAAGTGGAGAATAGGGAATCTGCCTTGATCTTCAAGTATCAGATATAAACGATAGCGGTCCAGCCAAACTGACTCCAGCGAACCCTGGCTATAAATTAGTTTTAAATGTAACATAAAAATAAATGTAGAACAAATTTAGAAGCCAGGTTAAAGCTTGACAATGCATAGAATATTTTTAAAATAATTGTCAGCACTTTGATGACACACATGAATAGAAAAATGGCATAAACTTACAAGTTGCTAAAATTCTTTTGAATTTCCATATGACATCTATTTTTTGAATTTTTATTAACATTTTGGCTTATTTTAAAGTATATTTTAGTTAAAATATAACTACATCACTTCCTTTTGCCTTTCTTCCTCAACACTCTCATGCCCCCTGTTAGTCTCCCTCAGATTGTTGGCCTCTTTTTCTTTGATTCTTCTTTTATTAAAAACG
>CAWTZB010000185.1:0-14023 GCA_963919705.1 Alexandromys oeconomus | reverse complement strand
AAGCACTTTTGGGTGTGTAAAATCTTCAGGTGAGTGGATTAACTGGTGGGTAGGAACACTGACTGGCCCTGAATATAGGCGGTACTGACATGTGAAGGAGCAGCCTCGTGTTCCCGCCACCGTGGAACCGCTGGGCACCACGCTTCCTGTGATGGTGGACAGTGTCCCTTCGAACCTCAAGCCAAAATAGCCTTTCTTCCTTCAAGAGGCTTTAGCTGTGGGGCACTTAATGAGAGCGTCTGAAAAGGAAATAACAGGAAGGGAAAGTAGGAGCACAGCCGTAATAAACTAGACCACACGCCTTCCGGATTGGTGTGTGCGAGCTGAAGAGCCTGAGCTATAGGGCGAGAGAAGGCCCAGCCCTCTCTCTCTTGCTCTCTCTCACAGAGATCCACCTGTCTCTGCCTCCCACGTGCTGGAACGTTCAAAGGCATGTGCTACTGCTTCAGCGCTTTCTCATTCTTCTCTCTTTCTTCCATTCTGTTAGTCTCTCTCGTTCTATCTCTTCTCTCTCTCTTGTTTTCCCTCTCTCTTTCCTTCTTTTACTCTCCAACACTCTCTCCCTTTCTTTGTTTTTCTCTTTCTTTCTCTTTTAGCTCTCCCATGCTCTCTCTCCTTCTTGCTGTCCTTCTCTCTCTTTTCTTCTCTGCAACTTTATTTATTTATTTATTTTTTTTTTGAGACAGCTCTTTACTCTCCTGGAACTTACATTGTAGACTAAGCTGACTCTGAAATCAGAGCTCCACCTGCCTCTGCCTAAAGAGCTGGATTCTAGGTAAGCTCCACTCATTGCCCAGCCCCAGCCTGGGTTTCTTAATGAGACAGCATTCCTTCAAAAAGGAAGGAATGTCCTGTGAGCAAAGATATGTTGGTTCTTTGAAAATAAAAATAAGAAATTGCGGGGCTGGAGAGATGGCTCAATGGCTAGCAGCATCGGTCTGCTCTCTCCAGAGGTCCTGAGTTCAATTCTCAGCAACCATATGGTGGCTCCAAACCATCTGTAAAGAGATCTGGCGCCCTCCTCTGGTGTGTGGGTATAAACGAAGGCAGAAAGTTGTATACATAATAAATAAATCTTTTTTTAAATATAATTTTTTATTGAAAAAAAAATTCTGCCTCATCCCCGCTCCTCCCATTTCCTCTCCCCATCTCCCTTTTTCCCCTACCCTCCTCCCTCTCCTCTCCCTCCCTCTCCAGTCTGAAGAGCAGTCAGGGTTCCCTGCCCTGTGGAAAGTCCAAAGTCCTCCCCAAGCTCCATCCTGGTCTAGGAAGGTGAACATCCAAACTGGCTAGGCTCCCACAAAGCCAGAACATGAAGTAGGATCAAAACCCAGTGCCATTGTCCTTGGCTTCTCAGTGCAGCCCTCATTGACCGCACGAGAGTCCGGTTCTAATCCATGCTTTTTCAGTCAGCAGTCCAGCTGGCCTTGGTGAGCTCACAATAGATCAGGGCCCCACTGTCTCCGTGGGTGGGTGCCCCCTCGTGGTCCTGACTTCTTTGCTCATATTCTCCTCCTTCTGCTCCCTCCTGGGGACATTGGGTGGAGCTCAGTCCGGTGCTCCAGTGTGGGTCTCTGTCTCTATCTCCATCCATCTCCAGATGAAGGTTCATGGTATGGGAAGAGAAAAAGTGGGAGAAGGGGAGGTTGGGGGGAACTTGGGAAACGGGATGATTGGGAGGAAGGTTGGATAGGGAGCAGGGAAGCACATATCTTAATTAAGGGAGTCATCTTAGGGTTGGCAAGAGACTTGGTGCTAGAGGGGCTCCCAGGTGCCCAGGGTGATGTCCCCAGTTAGTTCCTAAAGCTGAGGACAGAGAACCCGAAATGACCCTATCCTATAGCCATATTTATCACCATAATAAATAAATCTTAAAATAAATAAGAGATTGTCAGTTTATTAGTGCTATGATTGTAACAAGACTACCTCAAACCAAGCCAGTTGAAATTTGAAATCCCTTATCTCCCTGTGTAGCTGAGAGTGTAAAATCAGACCTGTTGAGCTACAACAAGGAATTTTGAGAGAGATGTAGCAGCACACACTGCAATCCCACCATCTGTGAGGTAGAAGCTGGAGAATAAAGATTCCAAGGTCATGTGGGCCACACTACAGAGTTAAGGACTCAACAAATCGAAACATGAAAATAATTTTACTTTCTGTACTTGGGAGTAACATCTAGGATCTGTCAACCCAGGAACTGGCTGGTGTTGGTATATTAGTGGGTAAGGTCACTTCCTGTCAAGGCTGATGATCTGATTTCATCCTTAGGAGCCACATGGTGAAAGAGGGAACTGACTGATCCATGTGCTGTGGCATATGCCTGTGTTTCAGTTAATAAATATATGGCTATAAAAATGAGGACGGACTTTTTTGGTCACACTGCATGTGTACTTTGTTACTATCCAGGCTGGCATCATCTCTTGTGCACTCAATAAACTTTTGCTTCTAAAATAAGGTTGTTGGCAACTCCTTACAGTATTTGTAAAACAGTTTTAAATGGCAGATTGCTCAAGTTAGGGGCGTTCATGTCCTGTCATCCTGGGATTGGGTAAGGAGGGCATAGGGCAAAGTAGTCTCTGAAACCATTGGTCAGTTTTGGGGCACGAAAACCCTAACAAAGAGCCATTAAAAACTGACAGTATCTTCAAGGGTGGTGGCTGCCTTCCTAGGAACATCTGAAACCCTGGCCAAGGTTTATGTCCCTGCTCCCCAGCTCCTTAAATGGCTATTTTCAGGGTATCCATCCAAATTGCACTATTGCAGCACGTATCTGAGCTGAGACCCCCCCCTCATTATATGGCTTAAGATGATGCCCTCTTTAAAATGGAGTCTGCAAAGTCAGGTCCTCACACCACCATTAACTCCAGTTAGGGGATCCAAAGCCCTGCTCAAGCCTTCACAGACACCAGGCGTGCAAGTAGTGCACAGACATACATCCAAGCGAAACACTCAAACACGTAAAGAAAAACATCCTGAAACAAGACAGTTCCATTTTTCCTCCTGTTGAGGACTGCTTGCTTTTTGGAATAAATAAGAATCACTGTGGAGCATGTTAAAACCTCCAGGCATTCCTCCAAAGAGATTCTGATGCTCCAGGTCAAGTAGAAGATGAGAACTACGACCTTCAACTTCCATATAGATTAGATTCATGTAATTGGTGTGTAAGTCCTTCTTACTGTCTACATTGTTGTCTAAGTTCTCTGATATTGTGGTTTGTAGACTGGCTTTCTTTGTTTTATATTTAATAACCACCAATGAGTAGTACAAGTGATAATTGTCTTTCTATATCTGGGTTACCTCACTCAAAATAATGTTTCTAGCTCCATCCATTTTCCTGCAAAATTCAAGCTTGTCATTATTAATTTTTTCTGTGAGTACTCCATTGTCTGTCATCACACTTTTTTTTTTTTATCCATTCTTTGGTTGAGGGGCATTTAGGTTGTTTCCAGGATTTGGCTATGACAAACAAAGCTGCTATGAATATAGTTGACAAATGTCCTTGGCACGATTGGGCATCCTTTGGATATATACCCAAAAGTGGTATTACTGGTGCTTGAGGGAGGTTGTTGCCCTGAATTTTTCAAGAAATTGCCACACTGACATCCAAAACGGTTGCACCAGCTTGCATTCCCACCAGCATTCAGAAGTGTTGCCTTTTCCCCACAACCTCTACATAAGTTGTCATCATGTTTTTGATCTTGGCCATTCTTACAAATAGCAAGATGGAATCTCAGATTTGTTTTGATTTGCATTTCTCTGACGACTAAGGATGTTGAACTAAGGTGGGGGCAGACACTGCAGTACCACAGTGCACATGTGGAGAGTCAGAAAGAATCTGGGCCTCAGTCCTCTCACTCTGCCATGTGGGGTCCCAGAAATCAAACCCAGGTTCCTGGGCTTGACCACAAGCACCTTTACCTCTGAAGCAGCTCACTTGCCCAGTAAAAAGCTATTTATTAACCAAGTGACATGAGCCAACGAACTGAGGGAGTGTATTTTGTCTGTTATTGAATAAAAAATCAGCTAGGGTCAGAGAGGAAAAACAAAGCCTGATATCTCAGGGTTTAGGAGACAGGTAGACAGTCACAAATTCCAGGTCACCTGTAGGTCTATACAGTGAATTACTGCCATCCAGGTCCACACCTGTCTACAGACACAAACAAAAACACAAAAACAAAGAATCTCCTGGAGTAAATTTTGAGCATGGGGACCTTGGGGGGAGGATTGAAGGCAGAGGGAGAGGTCAGGGAGGGGTAGAGAGAGAAATGTAGGAAGCTCAACAAATATCAATAAAAAAGTTTTAAAAATACATATTAAAAAGGAGGAATTTATTTTTTTTGTGTGTAAGTGATCATCTATATGTTTGTGAGAATATGAAGCCAAATGGTGCTCTTTGGGTGTTGTTTACTTTCAGTTCTCTCTCCCTCTCTCTCTCTTTTTGATTTGTTTTGTTTTTCAAGATGTGGGTTTCTCTTGTAACAACCATAGCTGTCCTGAAACTAGCTGGCACCCACAGATCAACCTGCCTCTGTCTCCAGAGTGCTGGGATTAACGACCTTGTGGTATCACTGCCTGGCCTGTTTGTTTGTTTTAAAGAATTTATATGAAAAAAATATTTAAAGAAAGAATTTATGTGGATGAATGTTTTCCTTTGCATATGCCCTATGTTAGATCCCTTGGAACTTGGGACATGGATTGCTGTGAGCCTCAGCTGGATGCTATTGAGCCATTTCTTTAGTCCCTTACTCTTTGAGGCAGAATCTCTTAATGATCTGAACTTGACATGTGGGTGTGGCTAGCAAGCTCTCAGAATCTGCTTCTCCAGGGCTGGTTTTCAGTCAGCAAGGTCTGTCGGGCCTGACTTCTTTTTTCATTGAGGTTAAAGTTATGTTTTCCCTTGAAATATGGCTTTTAATGAAGAGTCCCAGCAGTAGGGAGGTAAAGGCAAGATTATCGTCTTTGCGATGTATAGCAAGTTCAAGGCCATTCTCTTGACCATGTCTCAAAAGCCAAAGCATGGGCTTATGAGACAAGACCATGTTAATACACATCCAGGCCTTCGTGGAACAGTCGTGACTCCCATCACGCAACAGGGAGTCCCTTATTCGAAGTTTTCAGAACGGCAAATAGAAGTCATTGCTGACTATGAGGTCCACCCCAACCGGGCCCACAAGATTCTAACTCCAGACTGCAGCCCATGTGGCCGGGGCTGCTTACTACTACCAACGACAAGATGTGGATGCTGACCCGTTGGGGGGACCAAGGTTAGAGAATACATGTGAATGAATGAATGGGCACTCGAGAGAAAATGGTAAAAGCCCCTCCAGGTCTCCCTGTGAGGTTCCACATTACATCCCACCTTCCTTTTCTGACGTTGATGCCTTAACCCAGGACCAATCTGTGGTCCTGACAAAATGGCCTCTTATCACTCTGGTTTTACCTGAGGACATCACAGTCCAAAGGGCCTGGGCCTTTTTAATATTTAAAATCTCTCTTGTAGCCGGGTGGTGGTGATGCACTCTTTAATCCTAGCACTCCCAAGGCAGAGGCAGGCAGATTTCTTTGAGTTCGAGGCCAGCCTGTTGTACAAGGGCTACTTCCAGGACAGGCACCAAAGCTACAGAGAGAGAAGCTTCTCTCCTAACAAAACAAAGCAAAACAAAAAAAAAAACAATCTCTGGAGAAATGGTTTAGCAGTTAAGAGCACTGACTGCTGCTCTTCCAGAGGTTCTGGAGTTCAATTCCCAGCAACTGTATGGTGGCTCACACAACCATCCTTAATGAGATCTGGTCCTCCTCTGGCATGCTGTTTATAGAAGCAGAACACTGTATATATTAAAAAAATAAGTCTGGCAATGGTGCTACACGCCTTTAATCCCAACACTAGGGAGACAAATGGAGGGAGATCTCTGATTTTGAGGCCAGCCTGGTAGACAAAGTGAGTTCCAGGACAGGCTCCAAACTAGCAGAGAAACCCTATCAAAAAAAAAAACAAAAACTCAACTAAATAAATAAATCTTAATTTTTTTTAAAATGTGTTGTGCACTTTTCCCTTATGGAGACCAAAGGACAACTGCTAGAATCAGGGTCTCTCCTTCCACCATGTGGGTCGGCGGATGAACTGAGGTTGTCAGCCTTGGCTGCAAAACACCTTCCCACACTGAGTCACCTCTACCTCTACCTGATCTATTTTTGTTTTTGAGACAAGGTCTCTACACTTGAGGCTGTCTTAAGAACTCACTGTGTAGGCTGGCCTTGAACTCCCTGAGATACTTCTGCCCTTGTATGCTGGGATTTTAAAAGCACAGGCAGCCAAGCCAGACAGGATCTGTTTTGTTTGTTTGTTTTGGGAGAGGATTTATCTGTGTGATAAATAACCTGGCTATTCTGGAAGGTGTAGCCAGACCAGGTTGACCTCAAAGTCACAAAAAACGCCAGCCTTTCCGCCTCCCAAGAAGCTGGGCATATGCAACCATTGCCCAGCTTTCCTGCTTTGTTCTTAAAACTTTGTGTTTCCTGGCTGTCTCTGGAAAATCCAGGGCGGAGGTAATGCAAGTCAGGTCTCAAGAGAGCCCTTCCTATTCCTTAGAATGTTTCTGAGGAGGTTGTGAATAGAAGACAGGACAGTGAGGTGGGGGTAAGGCACTGTGGGCCACAGCAGCATACCAACTGAGTATGACCCTGGGACCTGGATTTTTTTCCAGAGGCCGTGAAGAAAACACAAAATTTTAAGAACAAGGCAGGCTAACGCTGTGGTTATAAGACCAGCACTTGAAAGGCAAAGGCTGGAGTTTTGTGGAGTTGGAAGTCAACTTGGTTGACACAGTTCAAGAACAGGCAGATTTATTAAGAACCCCCCCCCCCCCCCCAAATTAAATAGATCAGGCCGGGATTCGTTGCAGGCGCCTTTTAATTCCCTATTCAGGGAGCAGAGGCAGGCTGCTCTCAACTCAGTTCAAGTAGAGCCTACAGTTAGTTCTAAGGTTAAGGCCTTTTGTTGCTCTTGCAGAAGAGTAGCATTCATCACCCACAAGGCTGGCTGTTCACCCTCTGCTGGCCTCTGTAGGAATTTTCAAGTTGCACATAAAAATAAATTGAAGGAAAAAAAAAGCTTCAATAATGGTAGCTGGACTTAGTTTCAAAATGGCCTCTTGTAACTCTGCCTTTCTTTCCCCTTCTCTTCAGTACATAGCAGGTGTCGCCACCCCCAATTTGGGCTGGTTTTTGCTATCCGAGGGGGTAATGTTGCTCCAGGGATTGAAGTGCCAAAATTTCCACCTTGAAAGCCCCCTGATTGTGTACCTACAAGAGCTGGCTGCATCATTCTGCTTGAAGGCTTCAATTTCCATTGGTGTGACTCGGACCACCGGGGATGCCGTGACTCTGCAGAATGGTCCTTAGAAGAAACAGAAAGATCTACTTTTACACCCCACCTGCACAACGTTTGGCCCTATTAGGCTTAGCCCCGCCCTCAGATCACCCCTAGCACTACATCTGTAAGTCACAGTTCCATGCTAACCAAGCCCTCAGAATTCCAGCAGAGCAGGAAGCTGGCCTAGCCCCAGTGTCTCACCACCTCTCTCCCCCGGGCCCATTGATACCTTCCCTTGTGGAATCTCACTTTGTAGTTTTATTTGGGGTAGGATTTGAAGGTTTGAAAAAGCACTTTTTAATTAGTTTTTCAAAATAAGGTATTTCTGTGTGGCTATGCTGTCTGGAAACTCACTCTGACCAGGCTAGCCTCCAATTCAGAGATCTGCCTGCTTCTAGCCTCCTGAGTGGAATTAAATATGTGTGAAAGAAACACATTTATTTTGACTATTTCCCCAAAGTCTAAGTCAAAGAGAGTCAAGACTCAATTTACATTGGTCCAAGACAAACGCATTCAACACAGACTCAAAATCAGCAGCTGCCTTCAAATATTGGACTCATGCCTGTTATATTTTTTGTGTAATACTGCAAGATATTATTTAGAGGTGTGGTTCTCAATCTTCCTAATGCAGTTCCTCATGTTGTGGTAACCCCCAACAATAAAATCACTTTCTTTAATACACAGATCGTTGGGATTTTGTTTTGAATCATAATGTAAATATTTTTTCAATGGTCTTAGCCTATCCCCTGTAGAAGTCTCCCTCCAACTCCTAAGGAGGTTTTGACCCACAGGCAGAGAATTGCTTATTTAGAGGATCCTAGGGGTATCCACATGCACTCTTTAAATGATCCTCACCACAAAGCGTGACTAAGCCGAAAGTAATTATTTAAAAACGTCTTTTAAACTGTAGGACCTATAGTAGTGATGTTATTACTAAAGGCTTAAAAATCTTACCATCAAGCCTGCCATCCGTCCTCATGGAAGGAGAGAACGGACTCCTGAAGCTGTACTCTGACCCCATACACACTGGGATTTGCTCCCTCTCCCCATGAACAGGTAATTTAAGAGGAAGAAAAGAGAAATGGTCAAGGGCTGGAGAGAGTTCACTCAATGGTAAGAATCTCTTCCAGAGTTCCCGAGTGCAATTCCCAGCACCCATATTGTGGCTCACAACCCTCTGTAATGATATCTGGTGCCCTCTTCTGGCCTGCATGTCTATCTGCAGGCAGAACACTGCATACATAATAAATAAATTCCTTAAAATTAAATTAAAATTGAATGGTATGCCCACTGCCCTTACTCTGAGAACTCTGAGATGAGTGCAAGATTAAAGCCAACCTAGGCTGCAGGGCAAGACTGCATTTGTGTGTAGGCCAGAAGCATGTCTTAATCTTCTTGAGGCTGGAATTTAGAGGTAGTTGGGAGCCATGTGCTGTGTGTTGAGACAATGCCCCTGAACTTGATGCTTATTTGAGGTTTGCCAAATCAGCAGTCTACCTGTCTCCCCTGCATTTAGATAACAAACACACAGCTTTGGTCCTGGCATTTTTAAGTGGTTGTTGGGGACTGGACACAGACCCATGTGCTTGCACTGTGTTCTGCTCACAGTGTGTTCTATACTTGGTCACAAATGTGTTTATTATCCCTGTAGCCACCTCAGGTACTGAACAAGAGCCAAATAGTAAGATCATCGAATCAGTTGTTCGGGAAATATTACTCGTGTTGGAGTTCTGGGCAGTGTGCAGAGTGGAGTGCTCTCCGTTAATGTCGATGCTTTCTTTTGCCTTCACTTCTGGGTGCTGGGACTACAGGTATCCCACACCGTTTATGTGGCAGCAGGCTTAGAACACAGGGGCTTTGTCCACACCATGCAAACTCTTCATTTCTGTCAACTTGACAGTAAACTATTGTCACCTGGGGAGAGGAAACCCCAACAGAGGAATTGCCTAGATCAGACTGGCCTGTGGGGATTTTTGTGAGATCGTTTTTTTTTTTTGGGGGGGGTAGTCTAGTTGACTTCTTGGAAGGGTCCAGTCCACTGTAGGGCGGCAGCTGGTCCTGGGCAGACAATAACTCTCCAGGTACTCACTCAGCCTTGGAGAACAGCAGAGCTGCCACCATGGTAGTGGCGAGGGAGGTGCCAACATACAAATTTTTAAAAAGTTCACTGTAGTACAATGCAAATAATACAAGACCCCTGTCTCTACAAGAATAAATTGGAATTTTAAAATCATTATTTATGGCGAGATTTTCAGGTGCCAGGTTTCATTGGTATCTGACAAATACTTTTCCTGAGTATTGTATTTTCTTACACTCTAAATTTTGTTTTTCCTTTTTTGAGATAGGGTATCTCTATGTAGACCAGAAGGCCTCCAACTCACAGAGATACCCTGTCTTTCCTCCTAAATATTGGGATTAAAAGTATTCACCCCTCGAGCCCGGCCTAAAACTTTTTAAAAACAATAAAAGTTTTCAATCTTTTTTTTAAGTCTATTGCTAACATAAGAGTTATATTTGGCCTGTGTGGGCCAAGAAAACACAAAGCCGTCTAGCAAATAAATAGCAAACCAATACGCAAGCCAAGCCTGCAGATTCTCAGACTATTCTGCTTGTTATGATTATCTACACGAGCCACGCCCACTCCTTCTCTCATCTCACTGAGGCAGGCTGGATCTTCAGATTCCAGCCTGAGCTTGTTTCTTATTTGTCTTTTTCTCTCGGAGAGGCATCTTAGCTTCTGCCTCTCTCCTACTTCTCTGCTTCCTTCCTTTTTCTGTTTTTTTCTTCTTCTTTTTCTCTCTCCCTCCTCAACTCCCCTTCTCCCATTTTGCCTTTCCTCCGTAGCTCCCTGAATAAATATTTACTTCATTCTACATGTCATGTCTATCCTTTCATGTTTCTGTCTCCTGCCTGACAGCCATGTGTGTCTTCCTGCCTGGGCTAGCCACTGCTAGGGGACAGTCAGGCATCTCTGCCAGGTACTGACTGTGCCCAGGACTGCTGCCTGCCGCCACATTGCCTGCCACCACCATTTGGGGACCTACAGCATTTCTGCTGCCTACTGCCACACGGGATTTTGTCACATTTAAAAAATCATAACACTGCTGTTCCACTCCAGTTTTCAGTCCAAAGAGTATTTTTAGCTGGGCAGTGGTACCACACCTTTGATCCCAGCACTCGGGACGCAGAGGCAGGTGGATTTCTGGGAGTTCGAGGCCAGCCTGGTCTGCAAGAGCTAGTTCCAAGAAAAGGCACCAACAGCTACAGGGAAACCCTGTCTTGAAAACCCTCTCCCCACAAAAAAATTTTCTATCCCACACTCAACATTACAAAAGCACTATGGTAACTTTTAAAAGAGTTCAACTTACACAAATCATAGGTTTAAAGTAGAAAAGAATGGCAGAAAAATATTTAGTTTTGAGATTCTCTTATATGCTAAAGTAGCATTGGTCACCAGGCAGCTAACATGAATGGGAGAACGTACAGTCCCTCCATGTAAGGACTCCATTAATACATTTTAGAAATTGGTTTCATTCTTGTTTTTTCAGAAAAGGGTTTCTCTGTGTAGCCCTGGCTGTCCTAGAACTTGCTCCATACACCAGGCTGGCCTTGAACTCAGAAACCTGTCTCTGCCTCCCAAGTGCTAGGATAAAGGCATGCATCCACCACACCTGGCTTTCTGACAAATGTTTACTATCGATAAAAGGCAGTGAAGGCATGAATAAGCACAATAATCCTACTCACAAACACAAAGGTCTTTGTTAGACTCAGTAGAGGGAATAATGGCACCTGCTGACAACCTGAATCCCACATTTTACTTTTGTTTTTCCAGACATGGTTTCTCTATTTATCAGTCCTATCTGTCCTGGAACTATCTTTGTAGACCAGACCAGTCTTACCTTGAACTCAGAGATTTGACAGGCTCCCGCCTCCAGAGTGCTGGGATTAAAGGCGTAGGCCACCACCACTGGGGCAAATCCCCACTTCTTTTTTTACATGAAGGGCAGAGAGAACCAGCTCCAGCATGCTGTTCTCTGACCTCTACCTTAGAGCAGCCTTTGAGACATACACTACTACACATGTGGATGCACACAAATTAATAAATGAAATACTTAAAGTTACAGGCACAGTCGAATGTATCCTTAATCCAACACTCAAGAGACAGAGGCAGGAAGAGATCTAATGGGCATTTGAGACTAGCCTGATCTACATTGTGAGTTCCAAGAACAACCAAGTACACATAATGAGATCCTGTTTTTTTGTTTTTTCTTTTGACAGCCAAATCTTTATTAATGGAATGTGTCTCTGGGGGCCGCACTACACAGCTTGTTAATCGTCACTTTCTCAGGAATCATGTGTCTTCATCGCATAAAGATTTTTTGTGGGCTGGGAACGGGCAGAAGCTTTTGGGTGTCAGTACTCACCCCCAGCAGGTCCAGTACGATTTGCATCAGCTCTGGCCTGATTCGGCAGCGCCCACAGCTAAGGACTGTGTGGCTGACTCACTGGGCATTCTCTTGACTTTGGTGTCGGCGGTCAGGTCAACACCAGGTCCTGGCGGGTATGGATGTGTACCTGCCACCAGGTATTCAACATCTTGTCCTTGATTGGCAGGATACTGTTTTACGGGATATGACTTCCTTGCCGTTGTGAGGTCCTTTTCTCCTTAAGATTCTCTTAGGAAGTGGGCATATACATGCAAGACAAGACCATACTCATTACGAAGCTTGGATTGCCATCTTCTGCTTGTGACTCTCTTCATCCAAAGGCACAGGTTTTCCATTATCAGCTACAAACATGTCATGGTCCTCTTCAGTGACCTGAACACCAGTGTGTGTACAGAATGTTTCTGGACCTCCCACCATAGTCGCTGTAGCTCAGCCAGCTCCTCAAGAAGCAAACCAGTACACACCTCCATGGCCTCGTCCTCAGCTTCTACCTCCAGGTTCCTGACCTGCTCGAAGTTCCTCTCATCCTGGCTTCTTTTCATGATGAACAAAGCAATGTGGCAACGTAAGCTGAAAACCCATTCTGCTCCAACTTGGTTTTTGCTCCTGCATTTTGCTGAAAGCAATGGAAACCCTGAGACATTGTATTACTGAAAAACAAACCCCAAACTTTTCTCCTCCCTCTTGAAAAATGTTTGAGCTGGGTGTGGTGGAACACAGGTGATATTATTTCAGCACTCCAGAGGTTGAGGTAGAAAATCTGAAGTCTGAGATTTGCCTGGGTTTCTTTCTTTCTTTCTTTCTTTCTTTCTTTCTTTCTTTCTTTCTTTCTTTCTTTCTTTCTTTCTTTTTTCTCTCTCTCTCTTCTCTTTTTCTCTTTCTCCTCTCTCTCTCTCTCTTCTCTGTTTCTCTCTTCTGTTTGTCTCTCTTTCTTCTTCCTCTCTCCCTTCTTTTCTGTGAGGATTCAGAGAGAAAACCTGCTGAGTATTGAGCTAGAGGCCATTCACATTCAATTCTGGCAAAGAATCTCATTCTTATTTTTGACCATATCCTAAAAAGCTGAAGTGAGAGGAAGTTAAAAATCAGTGGGGCCGGAGGTGGTGGCGCACGCCTTTAATCCCAGCACTTGAAAGGCAGAGGTAGGGAGGATTCTCTGGGTGAGTTCTGACCAGCCTGATCTACAAGAGAAAGGTTCCAGGACAGGCTCCAAAACCACAGAGAAACCCTATCTCGAAAACCAAAAAAAAAAAAAAAAAAAAATCAGTGGGCCTATGGTCAGCGTGTGGGAGCACATGCCTTTAATCCCAGCACTGAGGAAGCAGAGGCAGGTGATATTGATGAGTTTGAAGCCAGCCTGGTCTATAATTTCAATTTCAAGACAGCCAAGGCAGTGCATAGAAACTCCAGGGCCCCTAGGGGACCATCTTTGCAGAGGATCTGTGTGCTGGGAACGGTCAGAAGCTTTTGGGTGTCTGTCCTCACTCCCAGCAGGTCCAGTACAATTTGCATCAGCTCTGGCTTGATTCGACAGTGCCACAGCTAAGTACTATGCAGCTACTTAGAGAAGCACCTCTATGGCCAGAACACTGTACTTAGTTAAGTGCAGAACACTGGTACCTTCGACTTTTGGTGTCGGCAGACAGGGCAACACCAGGTCCTGGCGGGTATGGATGTGTACCTGTCACCAGGTATTCGACTGATTGGTGCATACTGTTTTACGGGGATATTACTCTGCCACGTTCTGAGGTCCCTTCTCCTTAAGGTTCTCTTTAGAAGTGGGCATATGCAAGACAGGACCATACCTTACTACGAAGCTTGATTGCCATCTTCTGCTTGTGACTCTCTCTTCATCCAAAGGCACAGGTTTTCCATTATCAGCTACAGACATGTCGCGGGTCCTCTTCAGTGACCTGAACACCAGTGTGTGTACAGAATGTTTCTGGACCTCTTCCATCACACGCCAGCTCAGCCAGCTCCTCCAGGGGTTCAACCTGAAGACCAGAAAAGCAAGCAGTGAGACACCACCACTTACCTCTCCTACAGTTCGAGTATGGTGGCGATCCTGCCTCCAGGGAATCCTCAGAATGAGACTGGCTGAGAGCTGTCTCCTCCTGTTTTATATTCCTCTCTAGGCTGGAATTAAAGGCGTGTACCATTCCGCCTGTGTTTCTATGTGACGAACTAGTCTGGGTACTTGGATTTA
>CAWTZB010000183.1:0-16421 GCA_963919705.1 Alexandromys oeconomus | reverse complement strand
ACAACAGACCTTCGAACAGAAGCTCAAGGTTCATGTTTCTGCACTGAGGGAGAATGGGAAAGAAAGAGTGAAGCAATGCCATGCTCTTTGGAGTCCAAGCGACGCAGAGGACAGCTGGATGGCAGGAAAGCAGCGTGTGTGTCGGGAGGCAGCTCAAGCCCCATGTGTAAAAGGGAGCTGGCCGAGAGACAGAAAAGAAGAAAAGGGAAAGCCAAGCGCTTTTCTGAGGACTTCAGAAGGGCAGCAGACACACCTGTAAAGCACTGGAGAGGTGGGAATTCTGTGAAGGAGGAGCTCATTAACTCATTAAGGAGACGATTATTTCACCTGTGTCGCTAGCACGCGTAAAGAGAACCCAAGCTTCATAGGGATGGCCCCTTGGCTGATGCTGACGTTAACTCAGTTTTCTCTTGGCCAGAAGTTTTTCCTTAAGGGACTTTAGATGGTGCAATGGCTCACAGTGACTCTCTCCACGTCTGTCAACTGGGTCCTGGTATGAGGTTAAACTTTTAAACAGAGCGCAGAGAGATGCTGAATGTACTTAGCCCTGGTCATCATGTGTTCCTGCCCATCCTTGGCTACCTGGCTCTGATCTTACCCTACAAGCTCTGGAAACGAAAATTCCTAACAAGAAGCTGTGTCCAGCTGAACAAAAAAAGCTCCTGGAAGGAGTCTTTTGCAGAGACTGATGGACCAAGTGGAATTTCTCAGTGCCGTGTGTGGAGAGGCTGGGATTTAGCTGGTTCAGGAGGTTTAATTGCCTCATCTCTGGCTAGTTCTAACCTTCCAGCACAGCCATTTCTTGCCATTCTGGTATCGGAGCGACATCTTGTGACAATAGATAAAACCTTTTTGGAACCCCTTGATTTAACAATCCAAAAGCTAAAAATGTCATCAGATCGCATCTTCAGGCTATAGCAGAGCCCACCCCATCTCGGTACCTGCTGGCCTTCCAGATTTTGGTTGAAGCTCTCTGCCCTATACAACTCTATAAAACCTCATAAAACATGTTGGAACTTCTTAGAATTTGGGGTAACCTCTATTCTGGAGCAAAATCTGTGCACTTTTGGATAAATCTCTTTTCTCTGGCCATGGTCACACTCAGAATGGCCCCAGAATAAACTTCTAATTCCTTTAAGATGAAAGCTGTTTTCCTTCGGCAATGATAATGAGAACAATTATCAGAACTGTGCTGAAATAATTTCCCTGGGAGGAAAATCTCCTCTTCCACCTGGCCCCAGGGACCCCAGTCTTTCCTTTTTCAGCGCCAGACTTAGAGAAGTTCCAATTTGGGGAGATCCATTGTCTCCAGTAGTCTTGCGGCTTGGAAGGAAAGGGCAGAGATGTTTCTGGACTATCTCCAGTCCTACAAGACAGTTGCAACTTAGGGGGAAGAGCAGAGAAACTTTCCCATGAAAGTTGCATTCCCGAAATGTGAAAGGTTTTCTAGTTCTTTTATGTCTTCCAGAGTTAATGATCTCTTCTGGTGCAGGGGTGGGGAGACAGTTCTTTCAGTCTCTAGGGCATCTTCCTGTGAAACAGACACCAAGAAAGCAGAATTAAAAATCCGACCTTCTTCTGATTACTTTTGTGTTTTCTCTGTCCATGCGTTCTTTGTTTAAGGTAAACCATTGCCATAAACCTTTGGTTGCCTCTGATTCCCAGAAGCACAAAACTACAGAACAGACTATTCCCCTTCCCGCATGTCAGAACTTGTCTTGGTAGGTAGGTTGCACGTGGAGTAAACTCAGCTGTTTCCTGGGGCCAGATCGGCCTCAGGCAGCATTATTCCTATAAGGACTTCTTACACTCCCTCACAGGACCAGAATGAGAGAATGACCACTCTGCTTCATCATGCAGACTTTGTCCCAGATCCCCCCCCCCCGTTTAAACTAAACTCCTATGCAGATTCACTTGGGGGCTTGGATCCCTTTATTTTGTTTCTTCAGTGTGGCCTCCTGAGTAACTCTCCGGTCTTTAAGTGTGTATATTGGGAACAAGTGGCTAAAATTTAAATTTTCAGGGGCTGCCAGAGTTCAGGCAATAATGCCTGCAGGACCCTTTAGATGGTATGATAGAGACAGAAGACAATAAATGTTCCAGGGCAGAAGTCTATCACAGTTTAGGATGGAAGCAAAAGACAAAACAGGGGTAGCATAAGGTAGTTCAAGGTAAAGAGCTTCAGTGGAGCTAAGTGGAAAAAAAATATGTAATCATAAATGTATTTTTTGCTTTACTTAAACAGTGACTTACCTGAAACAAATTTTAGAAAAAGTATAAAGGAAGTCTGTTAATAGTTCAGTCACAGTTTATACTGTGTCTAGCAACATTTATTAGAATTCGAGGGCAAGATTAATGAACTAAACGGGTCCATATGTAGTTTTTAATTGTGCAATTAAGCTAAAGTGTGCGCTTCGCCCTAAACAGCGGAATGTGCTTTTTGCAATGCGCGCGTGTTATAAGCTGTGTTCCTTCGTTTGCTAGAGGTAAGATGACTTCATTCTGGAGTATCCCGAGAGCCATGAGGACTTCTGCACTGAACAGTTGACCTCACCTATTAAATATAGACTGGATAAATATTAATTCATAGCCAGGAGCATGATACAGGGCCAGTATGTGAAAAACAAGCATCAAGGATGAGGTAAATCCCTACCAGGTGGATCCTAACAGGGTTCCAGCTGAGGATATTCAGGTAGTGGGCATGTCGTAAGGGATGGTGGAGGGCTAGGAACCTGATCAATCTCGAGGGTGATGAGCTATTGAGTGGGGATTTACTGTTAAGTGTTTATCAGGGTTCTTCCCCAAACTGGATTTTCTAAGGAAATACTCAGATGGGCCCATAGTGAGGGCTCAGAGAATGATCAAAATTTGGTCAAGTGCTGGGTGGTGGCACACTCCTATTCAATTCCAGCCCCAGAAAGACAGAGACAGGCAGATCTCTGTGAGTTCCAGAAGAGCCTGGTTTCCAGAGAGTGAGTGGCTTCAGGACATCCTCCAAAGTGAGAACCTTGTACATGTTAAGTATTTTTCTTTAACCGACAAGCCTCCCCGCCACCATATCCCAATCAGACCAAATCAGACCGAATTAGAAGACACCCAGGTTTAATGGATGATAGATGTCAGCCTCACACCCCCCCCGCCCCCGGAAAACACAAAGGGAGAGGGGGAACAGAGAACCCAAAGACCATGGAAGCTTAAGTCCTGCAAGTAAATTTCTCTGGGGAGCAGTTTAAATAGCCTGTGGTCTTGACCTTCCTGGGTAGGGGTCACCGCTTATGGCGCTTCCTTGGAAGTGGAGTCTGGACTGGGCCACGCCCGAAGGGAGGGGGGCTTGGAATGGAGACTTTCCATCCAACATTCCAAAATGGATGCCAGGGGGCTGGGATGAAGCTAACTAAGCAGTATCGAGAAACAAAACAAAACAAAAACTTGGTCAAGCAAAGAAGCTCTTCTTATACAACAAAAATGTTCTACATGCTTGTTCCTCAATGAAAAATTAAAGAATTTATTTAAAGTTGATAATTCTGACTATAATATGGTTCCACTAGAAATATTAGAGGTGATCAATCTCATATCACTTAGATACTTTTTAAACACTAAATTCTTAGGGCAAAAGGAAGTAAAATCAGAATTACCAGATTATATACCGATGGAGTTACTAGAATTGTTAGGGTCAGGGCTGAGGTCCTGGCAACCTGTAGTCTTGGGCACCTGTCCCTAGCATGCCAAGTGGACAAGTGTGTGTGCGGAGCCATGTAGCTTCTCATTGTTGTTTGTCACAGTGGGAAGGGGAAAGGAATAAGGCTGGGGTCAGTGACTCCCCCCAAATGAGGGTTTGGTTTGAGCAAGTATAGGTTTTACGATAATTAAGTTTTCCTGACCCCATTTGGGATGCGACTCTCATGCTACCCATCTGACAGGTTGTCAGAACCAAGTAAAATCTTTTTCTGTGAAGCTGCGGCTCCTTATCCAAGGCTCAAGAGCTTGCCCTTCAATTCTAGTTTCTTGGGGTCCATTGCCTCCATAAAGCCAGGGGGCACAAGTGTCCGTCTCTGTTAGGATTCTCTCCCTGCCAGAACAACACTTAGACATAGGGGGTGAATATGACTTTGTCAAGACCCAAGTGATATGGACAAAATCACAGCTATAGGTGTCAACAAGTGCCTGTGAATCTTTTACTTGTAGGCAAGATGAATAAATTAATTGAATTAAGCTATTAAACTCAAGGAACTACTGGAAGAAAAGAACACAATAGTCGCCGATTGAGTCCCTCTTTAGTTTAGAGTAGAAAGTAAACTAAAGAAAATACATGTCAAATGAATAAAGAAGGACTATCAACATTGCATTTGATAAAAAAATAAAGATATTGAAATCTCTGAGTCAGTCATAGAACAGACTCACATAGGCTGACAAAGGAAACTACTGAGCACAGATCTTCTGGTATCAAGTGATGGGGGCAGAACTGGGTTATGAAAATGACAACATAAAGCATATACAGTGTTAACATACATTAGGAAAAATTAAAGTAGTCAATTTCTTAGAAAAATGTAAACATTTATATAGGATAATATTGACTGGTAAGACAGAGGGAGAAGCAGCATTTAATGTCCAGCTTTGGATGGCATATGCTTTCATGCACTGTGTTATTCTCTTTCTTTGTTCCTTACTGAGGGTCCTTATGTTTTAAGAGCTATTTATGAGACTCCATCAGTAGTTGTTGTAACGAATGATGAAAATTCCTGCTAGGCACACCGTTCAATTCATTAAATTCATTAGCAGGACAAAATTATCTCTTATTTGCTTCCAAGGGATTTCTAGCCAGTCACAGTTAACAAAAGGAAAAACAATGGAATGATTATGAAAGAAAGATTTGTAGTTGCTGCATCTAGAAAAAATCCAAGGGAAACTCCTCTGGGTCTTACTCTAGATGATAGAATGTGTGTGTGGAATACATACACATAGCTATATAATTTTATGTAACATAACTCATAAATAATTATAAAATGGCTTTCTGGTTGTGTAGGGCAGAAACCTGACTCGTTCACCTCATTCTGTAAAGTGGAATAAAGAATCAAAGCCACTTGGTAGTCCTTCTACCACATAGCATGTCTTGACCTGTGCAAGCTGCCCCGCCCCGCATGGCTGTTTTATACACCCTGGCTTCTCATTCTGCCACAAACGGCTGTGCTTTCCCTGCTTGATGTCCTTCTTTGTTATTTTTTCAACACTTAGTGTACACACAAACATACATGCACACACACGTGTTTTGCATGTGTGTATATGTCCACATCTATGGGGCATGTGCACACGTGTGGCACAATGCAGGTGGAGCCCAAGCTCCCCCAGGGGTCATCCTGCATCATTCTTCGAATTCCTTATTCATTGAGGCAGGGTCTCTCGGTCTGACTCCAAGCTCACCTTTGTTCTTAGGGATTCACCCATCTCTGCCTTGGGATGGGATTACAGGTAAGCTGCCAAGCCCACCCCACACTTACACAGATTTCTGTATCTCAGCTCCAGTTCTTTACCCTTAGACCCTCTGTGCTTTAACACTTAGCCCCCAGACTCTTAGCAGAGTAGCTGAATGACCTTTTCATGTATTTATCTTCACAGTGCCGGGGATGGGACTCAGGGCAGTCTTTATAGTAGGCAAGCATTCTACCACGGAGCTGCATCCCCAGTCTGATATTTTAAAGCGTGTATATTGAATCGGTCCATTTCTTTGTTCCCAACCCTTCGTGGCTTTAAGGCCATAAGATCCTACATGACCTGGCTTTGGGTTTTACGAATTCCCTTTCCCCCTTGGCCTTGTTGCTCAGCCATACTGGCCTCTTTCTATTCTGGAATATGTCAAGGCCCTTTTCTACATGAAATGCTCTCTTCAGAGTCTTCCTGTCTACAGTATATATAAAATAGCACTCTGGTTCTTTCTGTTGCAGTATATTTTGCTCTTATGTATTTATGTGTTTGAGTATGAGATTTAAGGAGTACGGGGCGAAAGTTTGCCTTTTTCGTCCCTTTTTCCCCACTGTTGTGCCATCATGACAAGGACAGCGAGGACGTTGCCTGTACAGAGGAGGTATTCAAACATGAGTTTTTGCATGTTGAATTAATTTAAAAACAAGATTTCTTAATTAGCCCAATAATGGAAGGATATGAAAACTAAGATGTCCATAATAGCAGTGAGCAACTAAACTTATTAGGCGAAGTGATACATGCCTTTAGTGCCCACTACTCGGGAGGATAAGGACCGTTTAAGGCAAGCGAGACTTTTACACAAAAGCAACCAAATATCATTTTGTTTGGAATTTAAATGGCCAGGTAATGTTGGGATATGAAGCTTTGGTAGAGCATTTGCTTAGCATTCTAGACCTTGTGATTCCCAATACCTGAAGAAAGCTAACTAGACAAACTAGTTAGCTATTCATTCAACTAACCATCCAACCAAGTGGACCCAGCCCAATGCAGTGATTCTTAGGCTGTGGGTTGTGTCCCCCTTCGTGGGGGGTTGAATGACCTTTTCACAGGGTTTGTGTATCAGATGTCCTTGCCACCAGATATTTACATCACAAATCATATGAGTATGATTACAGTGCTATGAAGTAGCAATAAAAGTAATTATATGATTGGGGTCACCACAACATGAGGGACTGTATTAAAGGGTCACAGCAATAGGAAGGTTGAGAACTTCCTACCATGAAAGAGGAATGTTCTTGTCGTAGTGTTGTAGCAATGCAACCCCATGCAGGTCAGTTCCATGTTTCTGAACCTTCTTTGTAAATCTAAAGCAGAAGAATTATAGTCTTCTATTTGATAGCTTTTACTATATGAGGGGATTTAATGAATCTCATATTTTTAAATAATAGATTTAGGAATACGACTCACACTAGTATTAAGTATATAAGTGTGTTTAAGAAAACTATTTAAGGAATTATTTTAAAGAGATGGTATAAAAGTATAGATAAGTTAGTCAATTAAATCCCCTTGAATAAGAAGTAACTTCTACTATTAAGAGATCAATTTATGATATGAATGTTAATAAAAAAATCACTTCTTTGTTGCAATGGTATCATGGTGAGAAACAGCACGATTTTGATTCAGTCAATGTCTATGGTAAGGCAAAGACACATCGTGAAGTCAATCGAAGCTTTAGCTGAAGGAAACAGAGCAATAGTGAACAGTAATAGTTATTGAAAAAGTAAAATTGGTCCTTCACATCCTTAGAACAATAACATATTGGAAAACACAATGAAAAAATGAGGCACTCACAGAAGAAATAGGAGTCGGACTCAAAGCGCTTAGAAGGTCTCCATTTGTATAATAATGAAGAGGTACTCTACGACAGTGTGGTTGGAGTGGAGTGCGTGAGTATCGAGGTCTCTCTGGAGACAGACAGCTTGGTTTTTGAACTTTGGCTGTCAGTGCTAACTGCCTGTAATCTTGAAAAGAGCTGTTTTGTCTTTTACTTCCCCATTTTAAGCCCCAGTAGTAATTATGGAAGTTAAATAACTGCATATATAAGCACTTTACATATTTTATCATGTAGCATGCCCGGTATCTAGACGTATCTGAGTGCCTTGTGTTTTAGGTTTTTCCATAATAAGTTCCTGCATTAGTTTCCTAAAGTTGCTGATACTTAATGTATCACAGATTTAAAGTGGTTTAAACCGTATGAGTCTGGTGTGTTATAGTCACAGAGGTCAGGAGGATGTCAGCACAAACTAAAGGGGTCAGTGCGTATGTCTTGGTGTCATTATGGAAGTCTACTTTCTTGCTCTTCCCCCGTTCTAGAGCAGTGGCTCTCAACTTCTGTTTTCCGTAACTAAACCATCATGTTTCTTAAGAAGCGGAAAACTTCATCTATTCAACAAAAACACTACCTCAGCTGTGAGTCTGAACCCAAGTAGCAGCCACACTGCGCGTGTGGCCCAGTGTGGTCTGTGAGAGCATGCGCAGTAGCAGCACATGGTGTTTGTTCAGAACCAAGTGTCTTGAGATGCATCATGGGGAGAGCAGTACCAGGACACCTGGAGTTCGTTGTGTGTCCTTTAGTCCAGCACTAAGAGGAGAAGGCAGGGAGGATCTCTGTGAGTTCAAAGCCAGCCTGGTCCACACGTGATTTCCAGGACAGTCAGAGCTATAGTGAGACCCTGGTCTGGAACCTTGCAAAAATGAAGAGATAATAATAATATTAATAATAATAATAGAGTCTATAAAATGTATGTCTATCAAATATATATATGTATAATATGATTACTATAAAGGGGAATTTATTAGATTGTTTTTGCTACTATAAGGACTGAATTGTTCAAAACTGGCATTTTGCAGGCTGGAGAAGCAGAAGAAGTTTGATAGCTTTTCAGTGCCAAAAAGTTGAAGCGGCTCAGTAGTTCCAGTTTAATCCTGAAAGTCTAGAGAGTTAGAGAGTTGTTGTGGCCGAGACCACACCAGAAGGCTGAAGAAGATGGAGTCTGATGGAGGAGGAGAGGCAGGCTGGGGAAGCTTCAGTCTGATGGAGGAGGAGGGCAGGTCAGCTGCGAAGCTTCCAGTCGATGGAGGAGGTGAGGAGAGAAGTACAGGCTGGGGAAGCTTCAGTCTGATGGAGGAGGAGGAGGCAGGCGGGGGAAGCTTCAGTCTGATGGAGGAGGTAGAAAAGGCTGAGGAAGATGGGAGTCTGATGGTCCGTGGAGAATGTAGCAGCTGCCTTGGTGTTAGGGACGTCAGCTCTGGGGAGCACAGTGTGAGGGAGTGCACAGATCTGCAAGGTTTTTTGGGATTCCTACTTCTGGGCTGCTCCTTTGGGAGTGGATCTCACTTTCCCTTCAGACCAGTCACCTGGGAATGCAGGCACTGAGAGCACTAGTGTGTCTCCTCGTGGCTGTGAAAACCAATCACATCACGTTACTCCCTTGGAGTTTTCCTTCTCTCCCTCACTAAACAATACTCAGACTGCCCTGTGTTTAACGAGATAGTCTCTGTCCACATTAGGCTGTCAATCACTTGGAACGTTAGCTAGTCTAAGAGCATCTGGGCTCTCTACTCCAGTGCGCCTATTTCCTTAGCGCTCATTCAAGCGCTCCAGGACAAGCAGACACTCTTACCTTGTTTAAGAATGTTCCCATAGATCCGTGAAGACTATAACAACACGACCAAACTTGTGAGGTAGCTATTACTTAAAACGTATTTGCTATACATGTATGTATCATTCCAAGAAACTCAGGGTTGCATTTCCCCTTAAGGATCTTGTAACTTTGATTTGTAAAACCGAGTTTAGGAATAAAACAGTCTCATGTATATCCTGGCCATTTGAAAGTTCAGGCGAAATCCTATTTCATAGGAATCTATTTACATTAGTGCATGTGTACTATACCAAGGACATGGCGTCTTTGGAAACTTTGGCTGTCATGAAGGCATTCATTTTGGGGAAGATTGCTGGGTGGAAGAACTTAAAATATTTATAAATGCTATTTGAGGCTCTATTAAGACTAAGACCAAAAAGCTGGGATTTCTTTAAAAAAAAATATGAATATATAATGAGCTTTTGAAATCTTTTCAGCACATCTCCTAAAAGTACTTTGTTTATGATTGAGTAAAGGGGAGAATGCATTTTTAAAAAGTTGGAATGAATGGGCCTTGGACAGACATGAGCTTTTAAAAGTCAAGGTTTCTTTTTTCAGTTTTGAAGTTTGAGGTTTGGGCCTGGCTTATTTCTAGTCTCCCAATGTGTAGAGATGTTCTGAGGATGTGGCCCAAGGCTCTGTCAATAGGTTAGCTGAATTTAGCTTGGCAAGGCATATGCCAAATTTCTATTCCCTCCTTGTTTATGAGAATATGTGCCTATCTTCGAATTCTGCCTAGAAGAAGAGACATTCATTAGAAAACCCTTCCAGGTTTTACTATTACAATGAATATGTATTTTTTTGATAGAATGGAAGCTGGGACAAAAAGAGGGACCTCAATCTTGTGCTAGTAATAAGTATCAATGTCTTTCCCCGCTAAATACTCATAAGATCTAATAACATGCAGGAAATTAAAAACATATTGGTTTATTTATAGCGTCTTGTCATTTGTTTTCCGTGCTTTGTGAGGGGATAACAGCACAGTGGCTCCCTGGCAGCTTTCTCTGAAATTGGGCTTTCCCCAAAGGGTACCACTGCCCTTGAAGGTCCTGCTAGCAGAGCTATCTCACCACAGACCAGATTTGTAGGGACCTCAGTCATCTGCCGAGCTTACTCTTTCCCACATTTACCATGTCTCAGAGGTTTTCTTTTAGACCTAAGAATTTGAATTTCCTCCCGGTCTTTCTTAATTTTGCCATTGTGCTTCCATTGGTTCGACTCCCTCCCTCCCTCCCACTCCCCTCTCCCTCCCCTCTTTCCTCTTTTTCCTCCCTCCTCCTCTTTCTTTCTTTCTTTTCTTTCTTTCTTTCTTTCTTTCTCTTTCTTTCTTTCTTTCTTTCTTTCTTTCTTTCTGTTCTATTAAAATTGGACCGTTAACTCAATTCCCTTTTCGGTCACATTCCAAAACCCATCAGCCGAGCTGTCATTCTGAGATGTGATCTTATTATGCCAGAAGTGTTCAGTTTCAAGTTGACTGCAGGGAATCATTTCCAAGTTCTCTCTGAATTGTAAGTCTCCTCATAATCTGGAATTAAACCTACCATGGTGGTAATTCTTTGTTGCCAACCTTGAGCAGATTTAAGCATCATCTCATAGACAGACCCCTGGGGCGTGGTCTATCAGTGTATTTTCAGAGAGGAACGACAGAAGAGGGTAGACTCACCTTGCTATCGTGGCAGCATTCCATGTGGTAGGATCCTGACCTGATTACAAAAGGAAAAGCAAGAAAGCCAGATGAATACTGACGTTGTCTTTCTGTGTTTTCCTAGCTGTTGAGATGTGGGCAAGTGGCTGCTGCCTCAACCACAGGCTACACCTGTGGCCATGCCTTCCCTCATTGTGAGATGGGCTGTGCCTGGAACTCTCCCTCAGTGTAAACTTCTTCTCTTTTATGTGATAGATATTTTGGAGTGAGAAAAGTAACTAGTGAATCTGCTTTTTCTCCTCACCTTTTACCTCCCTCCATACATGATATTATTCAAACATTAAATGAGTTGAATGTAGTATTCTTTTTGTATGCATTTTTTTCCACCCAGGATTTTTAATCGTCAAAAGACCAAAAAGAATTGTGTTTTTTTAAAACAATGCTATATTGCTCATTTGTTGTTTGCCAAGTAGTTATTGCATATAAAGCAGTTGGAATTCTGAATCAAATAAAGATTTTGTAGTTTGTTTTTTCACTTACCACTGGTTTTGTTAACTCTTGAGGTGCACACAAAGAGATCACGGTTATCTACAGCTAGCAGTATCCAGCCTTCCATAGTCCAGAGAATGCGCAGGGGAGCCAATTCCACAGTGCTGATGAATCTGTTTTCTTTCTTCTTGAAGGTGCTCATATGATTCTTTCTATCATTAAAACTATAAATCATATTTGCAGTCTTTATATCAATACTTTTATGTCATGTATTTCCAGTTCCCCAGAGGTGGGTTGTTGGGTTGAATAATATTTGTATTTTGAAAAGAAATTTTTGATTACGTGCGTTAATCTTTTAAGAAATGTTGTTGAATTCAAATTAGCAGCCATATAAAATGGCTTCTTTCCCCTGTTGTTTCCTCCATTGTTTACTGCAATGATATATTTTAAAGATGTATGGTATTTACATATATATATGGACATATATATGAATGTTTTCTTACACGTATGTACGTTGAGCAGAATCTTCCATGTTTCTCTGCTCCATACCTTTATACCTTCTCTTCTTTTGTTTAGTTTCATTTGAACATTCATCTTATATAAATACGTGTGTGTATTTTTATAAAATACCGTTTCTTCAGGTGTCTCTCTAAAAATCTAGAAACCACAAATTAGAGAAAGCTTTGATACTGGTTGTTCTGTGACTGACTTAATTTGCTTGATACTGTTCTTGAGGTTTTGTCCATCTTTCTACAAGTGATGTAACTCCTTTCTTCTTTCTGGCTAAACAACTTCCTTATTGTTATCTAGACCACATTTTCTTGATCCATTTTCTGGTCCTTGGACACCTAGGCTGGGTCCCACGTAGGCATTGTAAATAGCGTTTCCAACCAACATTGATGTACAGTACTTCTCTTCCGGTGTCATTGGACTGTTTCACTTGGGGTGATGTTCTCTGTGCTCACCCATGTGCTGTAGCAAATGGCAGGCAGTGCTTTCTTTGGCACTATGGTTTTTCTTTGCTCACAGTTTATGCCACACTTGCTTTATTCATTTGTTGGTTGACAGGCATCCGTTGGCTTGACTAGTTCGGCCACTATTCTTGGATAGTGATGCTAGTGCACACAAAGAGTGTTATCTTTAGTGCCACGAATGGTAATTTTATTTCTTTTGGTATATGTTCAGAAATGCGATTGCCAAGACCATTTTGAAGTTCTATTTTTAATTTATTTTAAATCCTCCGTAGTGTTTTCTAGATACTGTATCATTGCTAGCATATACAGACACTTTCTAGTCCCAAAACTTTTGCAAGTACTTTTTGACTTTGTACAAAAGCCATATACATCAGAATGTAGAACAACCACATCCTAATGCTGGTGTTAATAGTTCATACTGTTTTTTCATTTGTGAAAGTGATTATTGGTGAGATCTGGTGATTAAAGAAATTATATAGCTCCTATATGTCTACTTGTCTATTTTTATATTTCCTTTGGAGAATAAGTATTCAAGATTTATGCTTATTTTAACTGATTTTTTTTTGCTAAAGCATTTTATGATTTAAAAGATTTTTTTACTAGTGTGTGTGTGTGTGTGTGTGTGTGTGTGTGTGTGTGTGTGTCTGTGGTGCGTGCACACACATATACTTGGTTCAGGTGCACATGTGCGTGTGCATGTGTGTGCCATATGTGATACAGGTGCCCAATTGGAGTGGCAAGAAAAGGGACCCTGGAAAGACCGGCTTAGATTACATGGGTGCTGGAAATGAACATGTGTCTGTAGAATCTGGAGTGTGAGCCTTTAATGGCGAACTATCTCTGTAGCTCTGTTTTTCTGTTTCCTAACGTAGAAGCTGAGGTGATCAGTTTGAGGCCTTTCTTCTGACTTAGCTAGGCAGTTTAGTGATACCAGCTTCCCCTTTTAGTACACACTGTCATATGAGTTTTTATTTGTTGTGTTTTCTTTAAGTTTAAAATACTTTGCAATTTCCTTTTTTTTTTCCTTTGACACAGATGTTATTTAGCTGCTAGCACTGGGGTTTCTCGGATACCTCTATGTAGTGATTTCTAATTTAATTTCTCACTGTGGTGAGAGAATGCAGCTTGATCTGAATACTTTCATATACTGAGACTGTTTTGTGGTTCCCCTTTGCTGTGTTTTGATAAATATCCTGGAGTTTATTGCCAAGAAAACCTTTTATTGTTCTCGTTGTTGCTAGACTGTTCCACTATTTTAGTTTTTAGGTAAAGTTGGTTGATAATATTATTTAATCCCTTACTGATTTTATTTTTATTTTATCCATTGAGGTGTTTAATTTTTTTTTTTTTAAGGATAAATGTTGAACTTAGGAGTGGCAGGGCTGCGTCCCTGGCACCCAGCCGCCCGCATGGCTAGCTTATGCCCAGAAATAATTACACGAACCTTATTCTTTCAAACATACTGCCTGGCCCGGCTAGTTCGTTTCTTATTGGTTAGCTCTTACATATTGTTCTAATCCATTTCTAATATTCTGTGTAGCCCACTAGCTGGCTTACCAGGGAGGATCTTAACCTCGTCTGTCTGGAGCGGGACATCATTAGCGACTCTCCTCTTATCAGCTTCTTTTTCCCAGAATCCTGTTCTGTTTACTCTCGCCTACCTAATTTTCTCTGTCCTATGAGGCCAGAGGCGTTTCTTTATTTAATAAAAATCACTCCCACATCATTTCCCCTTTTTCTGTTTAAACAAAAAGAAAGGCTTTAACTTTAACATAGCAAAATTACATAAACAAAACCCAGTTTATCCAAAACAAAAAGAATTACGGTTACAATATTTATATTCTAACTTTTATACCCATATAACTAAGGAAAACTATATTCATTCTTCAACTCCACAAAGACTCCAGAAGGATATACATTACATAAGCAAAATAGGAAGTCCAAAACTCTAGAAATGACAGAGACATCTCGCTGCTGGACAGTCACCCAAAGTTCCTCTGTACCGTTGGGGCATCCATCTTCAGCCTACAGGCCCATAGTATCCAGCAGACACCTCCCCTGAAGAGGAAATTCCAAAGACAGTTCAGCCATTTTCTGCTGTGTCCCTGCAGAATCTCTCTTATCTCTTTCATGAATCAGGAACCCCAAAAGACCATCTCACCTTTTAGGCAAGTTCAGCAGTCCTCTCTCTGCGGGTTCTCTGTGGCTCCAGTTTATGCAACAGTCCAGGCAAGACATGTTTCTTGCCCAAATGGCTATTAAACCACAAGGATCCTCTTTCAATGCCCATCTTCCTCTCGAAGTAGCTGGTGCTGCCAGGAGCAGATGTGTCTCCTTGTCATGAAAAGCCCTAAGTTGCATCAAAATGCCATATTCTGTAGTCTTTGAGAGATATGAAGAATGTCTATCTAATTGAAATATATCTCTATATCTAGAAAAATCTAACATGACTACAAGCTTTACTATTATCAATGATTATCCATTAACAACCTATATTTCCTAATTATACACATTTTTTACATTTTTAAATGAAACTACACAATCACAATACCTTAATCAAGATCAAAAATACATATACATAACGCTAAAATTGACCTTAAACTCCATACCAATGCAATTACTCATATCTATATCATATCCCCCTTTAAATGTAAAATTACTTTCCATAAACAATATTTGGGAACATGGGGCGTAGTTTTTCTTTTCCAAACTAAGCTTCCTGCTGAATCGGGCGGTTGATTAATCAGATCATTTGGGGTGTAACCTGTGTGCCAGGTTTATCTCGTCTGGCAGTTGGGGTGAAGTAATTTTATTGAGGGTGCAGCAACCTTTCAGGAGGGCGTGGTCTGTACATACCAAATTGGAATAGATGCCAATCCACAGGGTCACATCCTCTGTGAAAACAAAAGAAGGACTTTTCCAAAGCATCATATCCTTAGACCCAAATTCTGAAGTCAAGATACCTTTTAGGAACATATGTGCAGGTTCACTAGCAGCCCATATAATGAAATGTCTCTCTGTACTTAGCTCCTCCCACAGTCAAAAACTTTAAAGAAAACACAATGTACATACAATCCAGACTCTCTGTGAATTTTCCATTTTTACGTGGCTTATTTTTCTTTATTTCTCTTAATCTATAACTATCTATTAGCTGTACTCTGTCTCTTTAAAGACTTTACCCTTTTTCTTTTTAAGACATTAACTTTATTTTTTATATTCTTTTCCTTCTCTCTCCCAAGCTCTATACATTCATCCAACAATGTGATCCAAAGGTCTTTTTATGTCTGAATCTGTTTTACTGTGAATCTGTGATTTTTCACTATCCAGGAGCATTTCTTAAAATGTTAAGCACTTCTTAAAAACTTGGGTTACATGTACAGTTAATACGGTACTGCCTTTGTCTGCTCCAGATAAACCTTAACTGAGCTGTTATCATAGTAATTCTGGTAGTTCCTGCTTGAGACCAGCTCATCCAGCATGGCGGAGCTGAGCCAGTCTTGCCTCAGAGCCATTTGGTGCCCCTGAGCCACACACAGTTCCAGGCCACACAGCAGTCCACATTGCCATCAAGCAAGCCGTGTGCACTTTACTCCAAATGCTCCATTCAAAGTTCCTGTCTCCCGATGAAGCCAGACTGAGATCGCGATGGCCACAGCCCAGAAAGCCGGCATTTTAAAACAGCCAGTTTTTTCCTGCTCAGTCAAGATAATTTCTGTTGCGCGAACCCAGAAACAGCAAAAAGCTGTCTTAAATTCTCTCTCTCTCCTTTTTAAGCCCTCTCAGGTTTTTAGTGGATTTAGCCCCACTGTTGGGGCGCCATCTGTTGTGAACTTAGGAGCGACAGGGCTCGTCCCCGGCACCCAGCCACCCGCATGGCTAAAGCTTGTGCCCAGAAATCAATTACACGGAAACTGTATTCTTTTAAAACCTTTCCCTGGCTATGGTTTCAGTTTCTTATTGGTTTAGCTCTTACATATTGTTCTAACCCATTTCTATTCTGTGTAGCCCACGAGCTAGCTTACCAGGGAGGATCTTAACCTCTGCGTCTGTCTGGAGCGTGGAGAATCATGGCCGACTCCTCTTCCGCTGTCTTTTTCCCAGAATCCTGTTCTGTTTACTCCGCCTACCTAATTTTTTCTGTCCTATGAGGGCCGAGGGCAGTTTCTTTATGGAGAAATCACTCCCACATCAGAT